>JAJMDI010000179.1:25500-52685 GCA_030573535.1 Hanseniaspora occidentalis var. citrica
AAAAAAAAAAAAAAAAAAAAAAGGGACAAAGAAAATTATATTATTGTGTTTAAAAGTATTTGTTACCCGTGTTTTGACCAAAAACGTAGCATCACGTGATATTTTCAGTACAGATCAATATGTTCAACCCTATAGTTCAGTGGTAATGTGTGTTATTCTTGTTACCTATACAGTAGATTACGTATACAAATGAAAGATTCAAAATTTTCTTTAATTTAAATATAAAAATTGCTTAAAAAACCCAATCATATGATAACTTTGAAAGAACTAGCGCACTGTCTTCTGTTGTGCATCCGAGCATAGTTTTGACATTTACTTTCTTGTTCGACATTAATTTTAGAGTTTTTAATTTTAAAAATTGTAATATACATTAGTTTATCATATTAGCCATTTTTATTGTAATTGGCATGGTCAGCCTCAATTTCTATTAGCCCAGTATTTGTAACTTTAGTTGGAATGCCATTCTTTGGTATTTTTCTAACTTAATTTAAAAGAGTAGCTTGTTTCATAATTTTCTTTTGTCAGTATTATTTCTATTTACTAGTAATCATATATATATATTATATGTTTCTCAGATTCTTACTGATAGACGTTGTAAAAGTAACTAAACATACCTTCTGTAACGCAAGGGAGAGTATGAAAGAATTGAAACAATGTGTCAGTTCCAAAGATAATACAATACTTACCCTCTTCAATGTCACCTACAAATAATTTTTTTGTTACCCTCATGTATGTTTTTTTTTTTTTTTTTTTTTTTTTTTTTTTTTTTTTTTTTCTTCACTTTCAGTTTTGATAAGATTTGAAAAAAATTTTTTTTATTGGAAATATATATTCGATCAAACTCATCAATAAGTGATAATTCCTTGTAAGTTAGATTTTATGAATTTTAGAATACTGTTTTGATGTCCAGGGTAGATCGATAGATTGTGTGATGTTTTTCAATTTCTATATGACTGAAATGAAAAAAAAAAATACCCCCAGACACATATACTCTCTATAAATACAACACAAATGTCTGTTGAAGAATCATTTTCCAAATTGTGTTTGACCGATGCCAGTGCTGAAAACACTGTTGCTGTCAAATCTTTAGTTTTCAAACCAAAAACTGCCAAATCTGCTGTTCCAGTTCCAATTGTTGTTGTTGCTTTGCAATCCACCAACACCCCATCCAATGTCATTGCTCATGTCACTAAAACCAAAGACCCAAGATTGGCAAGAGATGACTTATTCCAATCCATTTTCCAATGTGAAAAAGCCACTGAATTCAATTTGAGCTACTTGGAAAAAGCCACTTCCGAATTCAAAATCTTGTTGGACTCTAACTTGAACTCCATTGATGAAGATTCTAAAGTTTTGTCTTTGAATGAAAACAAATTCTTGATTTCTAAAAAACAATTGGTTGAATATTTGAACAAAAAAGTCTCTGTTTCCTCTTCTGTTGAAATTGTTGAATTCTCTCAAGAAATTGCTGCTCCACAAAACAACGCTGCTGACTCTAAAAAAACTAAACAAAAAGCCGCTGCTGCCACTGATGCTGCTTTGGAAGACGCCAAATTGATTGGTATTACCGTTGACAAATCCAAAGATTTCTCTGGTTGGTACCAACAAATTTTGACCAAAGGTGAAATGTTAGACTACTACGATGTTTCTGGTTGTTATATTTTGAGACCTCCATCTTACTGTATTTGGGAATCCATTCAAAAATGGTTTGATGCTAAAATCAAAACTTTGGGTGTTCAAAACACTTATTTCCCAATGTTTGTTTCCAACAAAGTCTTGGAAAAGGAAAAAGACCACATTGAAGGTTTTGCTCCAGAAGTCGCTTGGGTCACCAAAGCCGGTCAATCCGATTTAGAAGAACCAATTGCTATCAGACCAACTTCTGAAACCGTCATGTATCCATATTTCGCTAAATGGATCCAATCTTATAGAGATTTGCCTTTGAAATTGAACCAATGGAACAACGTTGTTAGATGGGAATTCAAACACCCCCAACCTTTCTTGAGAACCAGAGAATTCTTGTGGCAAGAAGGTCACACTGCTCATTTGACTACTGAAGACGCTCAAAAAGAAGTTTTGCAAATCTTAGATTTTTACGCTGGTGTTTATGAAGAATTATTGGCTGTTCCAGTTGTTAAAGGTAAAAAAACCGATCACGAAAAATTTGCTGGTGGTGTTTGGACTACTACTTGTGAAGGTTACATTCCTCAAACTGGTAGAGGTATTCAAGGTGCTACTTCTCATTTCTTGGGTCAAAACTTCTCTAAAATGTTCAACTTCTCTGTTGAAAACCCATTGGGTCCAGAACATCCAAAATTGTTTGCTTTCCAAAACTCTTGGGGTTTAAGTACTAGATCTATTGGTGTCATGGTTATGATCCACTCCGACAACAAAGGTTTGGTCATCCCACCAAGAGTCTCTCAATTCCAAACTGTTATTATCCCTGTTGGTTTGACTGCTAAAACCAGTGACGAAGATAGACAAAAAATTAACTCTACTGCTAAAGAAATCGAACAAAGATTGTTGCAAAGTGGTATCAGATCTACTGGTGATTACAGAGAAAACTACAACCCAGGTTGGAAATTTGCTAACTGGGAATTGAAAGGTGTTCCATTGAGATTGGAATTCGGTCCAAAAGATTTGAAAGAAAACCAAGTCACTGTTGTTAGAAGAAACGACTCCAAAAAAATTGTTGTTAAATTGGATGAAAACTTGGAATCCAACATTAACCAAATCTTGGAAGATTTACAAAGAGATTTATACTTGGCTGCCAAAGAAAAATACGACACTCACAGAGTCATCGTTGATGAATGGAAAGATTTTGTTCCAGCCTTGAACAAAAAGAACGTTATTCTGTCTCCATGGTGTGGTGTTGAAGAATGTGAAGAACACATCAAAGAATCATCTGCCAAGAAAGACGATGGTGAAGAATTCGAAGAAGATGACAAAGCTCCAAGTATGGGTGCCAAATCCTTGTGTATACCATTTGAACAACCAGAAATGAAAGAAAACCAATTGTGTGTCAGATGTGACAAGAAAGCCGTCACCTACTGTATGTTTGGTAGATCTTATTAGATGGAAATTGTTTTTTAATTTCTTCTAATTTTTGTTTCTATTGATACAGACACATATATGTATGAATATACTATATTCAAGTTAAAATATCTATTTAATTTTATATAATTAAATGCACTTAATATCCTAAGTTACTAATTTTTGTTTTCACAACTTTATATATAGGCGTACTTTTGAAGAGCAAAATTTAAAGATTTAATGAAATAATGGAAAAACAAACAATGATGCAAACTGTGTCAGTTTTTTTTTTCATGTTTTAAATTTTTCCAGAAAACATCGTTGGCAAAATTGTCAATAGAAACTTGTTCAACAAATATCTCACCAGTTTCGGAATTTTCACCTAAATAATACATTTTTTCCAATTCCAAGTCTTTGGTGACGTATTCCAAAGTTTTGGCATAATTGGTAGCAACGTGGCTTACGCCGTGCGCATCATCACTGAAAACAAACCTGGAGTCACAGTGCTCTTTTGCAAGCAACGCAACATCTTTGTGAGGATATGGGTATTTCAAGCCCTTTCTCAACCCACTAGTATTTATTTCAATCAGACCACCATAAGATTTTATAAACTCTAAATTTCTGACAATAAGGGCAAGAACATCATCCCACATAGTCATTATTTCGTCTGTAATATCTTCAATTGGAACACCACCGGTTTCCACGACATCTCCGGTCTCCTTATCGATCGATAGCTTAGATGCTGTCAAGAAAAGTCTGACTAAGTCAAAGTGGCCAACAACAGTAGGTTTCAGAATTTTTAACATTTCATATTGTGCATTATAGTAGTTTTTGAAGAACTCTCTGATATTATTCCCAGACCTTTTAACAGACTTTAACCAAGTTGGTATATCAAAGTCAATATCAAGCTCCTCTACGTGATGACACGAGCCAACTAAAAATTGAATCTCCTTGTTGTTATCCATCAAATGCTTGGCGTAATTAACATGATCTAAGTCACATGACTCTACTTCCATTCCGATAAGAATGTTAGTTCTTAAATTTTCATCACTGTTAACTCTTTTCTTAATTTCACTGGCATGTTTTAAAAACCTTTTATATTGCTTACGTAAAAATTCCAAATCTTGTTTAGCAGATACCTCTTCAGGATACAGGTATTTAGAATCAAGCCTTGGAATATGTTCAGTTAAACAATATGTTTGAAATTGCAGATCTAAGACCCTTGAGATCACAGACTCCAATGGGTCGACTCCGTGTAAAATATAATCTTTTGAGTGTGAATGATGTGAGTGTGGCATTGCTTGATTTCAAGTCTTTTGTTTTTTTTCTCGACTTCTTGTTGACGTGTTTTTTATTTTTCAATCTTATGTTATGTCATGCCCTTATATTAATAAAAATAATTCACCAGAACCATTTATCAAAAATATATACATATATCCAATTTATATTATATAACACTTGCTATACTTAATTCCTTTAATTCACTTTGAAAAATGTCATCAGTACTGATATCGATCTTGTGATATGACCTTTTCAATTTGACTCATGACCTACGAATTGGTTGTATATTATTTTTTAGAAATTTCGTTGTTTACAAAATTTCGTCGAAATGCCGTCGGGAATTTGATCTGAGTTAGATTTTAAGATTTTTTACTTACTAATAAAACATTTTCTATGTGATGTATGGGTTATAGAGTGTGTATATTTAACATTCAAAAACTCATGGTCATGTTATCTATGCCAGGACCCTCTTATCAGTTATACTATATTTAATCTTGTAGTCTGTGATAAACTTCATAGTAGAAAGCTGAAACAAAAGCACTGTCAATAACTAAAAAGAAATAATAAAGATGTCTACAAATAGGAAAAACGTTGTTGTAATTGGTTCAGGCGTGTCAGGATTAACTACTGCTTTGCTTTTATTAGAAACATACAACTTAAATTCGTTGACTATTGTTTCTGCAGAGTTACCAGGAGACACTCATTCACATGATTATGCGTCCCCATGGGCTGGTGCTAATTGGATGAGTTTTGTAACAGACCCAGTAAAAGAAGCTAGGATATTAAAATGGGATGCCATTACATACAATACTTTTAAAATCTTAAGCCAAACGGAAAAACACTGTGGCATCAGAAGAATTAGAGCAAAAGTTTTCAATAGTGCTAGCAAACTTGAACCATGGTATATTGATCAAAATTTTGTGGACAACATTAAAAAAATCTCTGAAAAAGAGATTATAGAAAGAAATCTAGATCCTTTAACAACAAAAGGATTTGAATTTGATACTTTTACTATTACCCCTGTTGTCTACTGCCATTATTTGAGACAGAAAATTGAACGCCTAAGAGGTAAAATTAAGAGAATTTCTAAAATTACCAATATACAGCAATTTATTGAAGAGTATTCTAGTACTTTGTTTAACAATCCAGATTTGATTATCAATTGTTCTGGGTTAGGCTCATCAAAATTGTTATCCCAGTTACCTGGTGAAGCGGACGAAATATCAAAAGTGTATCCAATTAAAGGCCAAATTGTTGTTATTCAAAATGACTTACCGTATCAAATAATTATTGATAATTTACCTGAAAGCTCAATTTCTTTGAGCGCTGATCAGGGGAAACAATTTTTTCATATTTTCCCAAGAGGCGATGGGTATTCTATTGTTGGTGGGGTTATGATACCAAATGATTGGTCAAAATCAGTTTCTTCAAAACTCACAGAATCAATTTTGGAAAACATAGCAAGACATATTCCTGAATTGGGCAAAAAAGATGATATTATTAAAATATATGACTATTCGGCATTAAGACCTAGTAGAAAATGAGGCGTCAGAGTAGAGTACAAAGAATACTTTGATGGAAAGTTGAAAATAATTCATAATTATGGTATGGGCGGGTCCGGATACCAGTCCTCTTTCGGTATTTCTATGGAAGTTTTAAATTTGGCTGTAAACGTGTTAGGAAAGCCCGTTAAATGCCCATTTAAACTATGAAATTGGTTTTAGAACAAAAAAAAAAAAGCTTATACATATGGAAATATCAAACTTTTTTTAAAGGTCAAAAGTACATATATACATATAAAATATACTTTTATTTAATGCTTGCAACAAATGTTGTCTATTTTTGGTCATGTCCTAGATGCAGAAGATTGGAAAAAGATTTCGTTTTAGATTTATGACCCAAAACAGGTTTGGATGGCTGTTGTTGCATTGGTGGTCTTTGATCCACTAAGGTAGATGAATTCATAGCTTGTTGATGTAATGGGGTCATACCAAACCCAAAAGGTTTAGTTGAAGTATTGCTTTTCCTAAATAATGAAGAACTACTTGACGATCTTTTATGACCGGAAAGTGACCCTTGTCCACCATTAGAATCAGTTGGTTTAATGGCCCCGCTAATGAAATTAGGTCTTGACTGTCCCATAAATAGTCCAGTTTCATTATTATCTGAGATATATTCTGCAGACCCAATTCTATTTATAGACGCCCCACTACTGTTTCTGGTAATAGAGTTACTACTACTGTTATTTCTTCTCAAATTACTTAAAGCCAAGGCAGGTAGATGCTCCATAGATGCTCCTCTACTTTTACTTTGTTTTGGTCTTCTCAAAAGATCGTCTTCAATTGCAGGATTGTTTTTTTCATAATCACTAGGGTCATAAAGCGGTGGCAAATCCATTTGGCTCCCCATATTATGCATTTTCATGGTATCTTTATAAGAAGGAACTCTAACCATCGTACCCAAGTCTTTTTTCCAAACAGGTGCAGTATCATTATCTTTCAGACCCATGGTTAACATCGGAGAATTGGAATACACAGAGTTTGTTCTGGATATGTGGCTTGCCATTGGAATATTGGTAGCACTCATGTTGGAAAAATAATTTGCTGTTTGGTTTCTTAAATGAGGTGGAATGGCGATAGGTGTGGCCGAAGCAGATATTTGAGAGTTCAAAGAAGCTTCACTTTGATTTCTTTGAATTTGCAAGTTTTCCAAACTTTTGTTTAGTTGGTCAAAATCCAATTGTGAAGAGTTATTAGGAACAGTTTGGGTGTTTCCCTGTTGATTTTCATTATCATTATTAGTGTGATTATCATTCGGAGATGTAATTGGTGTTTGTACTCCAGTGGCGGAGTTTTTATTCAAAAGAGTTGAACTTTGCACATAGTTTTGACCATCCCAAAGTTTGTCATAAACTCTGTTCTTATAGTTTGGAGGAGCCAACATACTTGTCAATACAATTGATGAGTGTTGTCTCGAATATGCCAGAAGATTAGAGCTTGAATCAATAGGTGTCATATTTGCATTTACATTTCCGTTTTCATTATT
Source organism: Hanseniaspora occidentalis var. citrica (assembly GCA_030573535.1). NCBI lineage: Eukaryota > Fungi > Ascomycota > Saccharomycetes > Saccharomycodales > Saccharomycodaceae > Hanseniaspora > Hanseniaspora occidentalis. Next base: position 32,860 of record JAJMDI010000179.1, read on the forward strand.
GGTGTTATTGTTTGTCATAAAATTAGGTACTGGAGATAAATTAGATGGGTTTGCTGTAGAGCTTGTCAGATTAAAGTGCGGAGAAGAGTTTGATGAAAACAATTTTGGAACGGGTTGGTCATAATATCCCGGATATGCCATTGCTGCTAAATTATCGTTTGAACCTGTAGTCACTGCGTCCACAACAGAGTCATACAACAAGTTTGTGCTTGAATCAAACAAAACTTGGTCGTCACCTTCATTATCTTTAAAAATCGGGTTAGCACGACCGTACAGACTTACCATTTGTGGGCCCGATACATTGTCGTCTTCAACATCAGAAGATGGAGCACTTGAATGTCTTGATTGAACATCTAGTGGATCTACTGATTTACAAGAAATAGGAACAAACGGCGAGATAAACAATTGAATAGGTAAAGATGCTCTTAATTCAGAAACATGCCCGTCAGCATTAATCAAAGATATGACAAATTTCAATTTGTGTCTAACTCTCAAGTATGTTAAAATCGTACAATCTTGAGTACATTTAGATAAACTTGTAGGTGTATCTAAATATACAGTGACTTCCCATTTATCTTGAAATTCACCTTGATCATCAACACTTTCGTTTGTACCCACTTTCATATTTATAATTGATTCCTCCATGCTTTGACCGGATTGTTCATTTGTTGTATCAAAAGTTGAATAATTTGATTGATTGAAATAATTTAAATCTCTATTAGTTTTGAAAGGATTAGCAGTTTTACTTTTAGCAACAGTTCTTTCACTTTGATAAGGTTCTCCATATGGAGAACAAACTGCCGAGTTTTCCACCAAGGAACATTTTATAGTACCTAATTTCAAACCTTTTGCAATAGGAACCAAAACCATATGTACAGGAATAGAAGATCCCATAATAACTGATTTTGCTGGTGTAGAAATTGTGTATTCCACTTTATTAGGCCAGCAGTTTTCCACAGAAACAGTTTCACTTAGATCCATCGAATCTGCAGTATGTGTTCTGATGATTCTAATATGTTTTTTCACTTGCAAATCACTGGAAAATCTACCTCTTTCCACAATAGCTTGTAATTTGTAAATGGAAATACCATGAGGCAGACCTTCCACACTCTCTACAGTGTCTCCAGGTAAGACCAGACTAAAGGGAAACTCATAATTGCCTCTTAACAGCAAATGACTGGATGAGACTGAATCTGAATTTTCTTTTTTATTTCCATTCACACCACCACCAATATTATTACTAGTATTATTTGAAAGATTTTCTTGACTGCCACCACCATTTGAATTTGGATGTTTATTCATAGACGCCAAAGAAACAGAAGAAAAGGAAGAAGCAAATTTTTTCAAATTGGAAGTGGACTTTGATCTTTTTTTCTTCAAATGCTCAAAATTACTACTACTACTATTATTATTCTTATTATTCTTATTATTATTATTATTAGTATTACCACTCTGTAATTCTGATTTTTGTGAATTCAATGAAGAAACAGAACTAAATTGATTTGCAAACGGATTTTCATTAGCTTGAACCATCGAATCGGTATTTGTATTGTTATCTCCATCCCCATGACTAGAGGGACTCTTTAAATCTTTACTTTTAATCATGTTACTGTTTAAATCATTTGAATTATCATACATATTTGATAGATAGTTTTTGAAAACCGTGTTCCCCCAAGTGTGTTCATAAAATCTTTTATCAAATCTCGACATTCTTGTTATAGGCTCACCTTTTTGAGTGTGGAAAGTCAGCGGAATCTTGATTCTCACATCCCCATACAACTTCAAATACATAGATTTGATATACATCGGCTCCACAATAGATAGAACAATGTTCCCTGTCAACAAGACACTTGGAGACTCTTCGGGCGGACCCTTGAATATCAAAACGTCATTATCAGAACCGGTTGTCGAGGAATTCGTTTTGTTGATTCGAATGTCAAATAGAACAGGAGGTTTCGAAGACCCTTTGTTACTGACAAAACTTAGCATATACTGTGTGTATGTATGTGTGTGTGTGTGTGTGTATTAAGCTGCTGTCAAACTAATATGCTCGGTATAATACTCCCTGATTGCTTGGATGACTTTCTTTTTTTGCTTTTCTTTTTTGCTTTTTTTGCTTTCTCTCTTTCTTTCTATTTCTATATTTTCATTCCTATATTGACTGGATATTAAATTTCAAACATATATTTGAAAATATTATTTCAATAAGTACTTATATATATCTACAAAATATTTAGAAAATAGATTGATATTCCCTGTTGTCATTAATGTGTCTGAGGTTCTTTTTCCCTGACACAGCAATCTCTCTTTCTCTCTTTTTGTCACCCTCTCTCCTCATTTTTTTGTATGTGTTTTCAAACACACTATTTTCCTAGGCAAAAAGTCTGTCTCATTGTTCTCCGGTTGTTCTATTAAAACTCAACTTGACATTTGACACTGAGTCTCTCTGTGTCTCTGTCTCCCTGTGTGTCATTTTTTATTTCCGGGTATTAAAATGATTTTTTGTTTTTGTTAAGTAAGTGAAGAAACAGGTAAGAAACAATTGCAGACAAACATTTACTTTTTCTTCTCTCCATTTGTCCAGATTTTTTTTTTTGTTCTAAGAAAGTAAATTGATGGTGCTAATAGTAATAATACTAATCATGTAAAATACTTTGGAAATTTTACTTACAACCATAAAGGAGAACAAAGGGACAAAAAAGAATGACAAAGAGGGTTTATTTTATGTTGGCGTTTTAAGAAAAAAAGATTATCACTGTGATAAATTATTATTGGGAAGCTTAACTACTAGTAATAATACGTACTATGAAGGAGCAAAAAACACACATAGTTTAACGAACTTTTAGTAAAAACGTTTAAGCCAATTGTATATATACCATATAAATTGATTATATATTGCAGTATTTGTTTATCTTCTGGTCTATATCCCATATATCGTGATGGTGTTTCGTTGTTTGTTTGTTTTGTACTTTCGTCTTTATGCCGGGCTATTTTTTCTTTTAATGCTTGGAAATATTCAGATGTAAATACATATCTGTCTTTTTTTGAAGTTTATTCAATGAATTCAGGGATGTAAATGCATATCTCTCTTTTTTTTGAAGTTTATTCAATGAATTCAGGTCTTAAGTCAGATCTTCTTGGAACAACCAATGGATGCAATTGAGCCAAATAGGTGATGGCCCACATCAAATACATCATACTTAACGATAGGATGATTGTGCTTCTAATGACTGTAGTGTTGCCACCTTTCTTTGGAGCCAAAAACCAGGCAGATGTATTTAGTAAAGCAACAATTAAAAAAACACCAACAACTGTATAGAAACTACTCATTCTGTACTGGGTTACTTTTCTTTTTTATTTTTATTTTATTTACTATATCATCATGCTTTCAAGTGCTTAATAACATGTATCGATGAAGGATGAAATGCTCAAAAATGAATGTTAAACTTATATAATTGACTTATCATTTTATTAGTTTTCATCTGATATAGAATATGTAAGGTAAGAATCACAATTTACAACAAAAAAAAAATTAAAAAAACTAAAAAAACTAAAAAAAAAAACAAGGTTAGATATTAAACTTACTTACCCGTTCCGAACTGTTTTTTTTTTTTTTTTATATTTTTCCATTTTTTTCATTAATCATGATTTCAACAACTAAATTCAACCCTAAACACAAACAAAAGGTTTGATACACGTAGTATGGTTAACAAAATAAAACTCGGAATTCAAAGTATCAACAGAGTGTAAATCTAAGGAATTACAAAAATAAACAAACAATTTTTCACATTAAACAAGTTAATACTATTGTAACCATAATGAATTTAGAGAGTACGGACGGTCTACAACAACAACAACAACAACAACAACAACTGGATGTGCCTTACCCTGTGTTGGATTGGTTAGTTAAAGTGTTGCATCAAATATACACTTTTTCACCACACAATGGTAATAACAACACGGATAAGAATAAATTGATTTTTCATGACATAGTGCTTGTTTTGCAAAAATATTTCAATAATCCCTTAAAAATAAAAACAAAAATATTTACAGATAATTTAGGTAAAACAGAGTTGTTAGTTTGTCTCTATGGTAAATTCATAAATATCCCATTGTTGATATACATTCCAAAATCATATCCAACAGAACCACCATTTGTTGTGATAGATCATGACCAATGGGTAGAAAACAATCAGGATGTGAAAACCAGTTTGAATCAGTTTCTTGATATGAATACAGGGTTTTTGTTTATAAATTCTGTTTTAAATTGGAATAATACTCAAGGCTCAAACTCTTCAAATATAACAGACGTGGTGGATGATATAATGCATTTAGTCAATACAGTTTATACATCTGCTGCGTCATCATCAATGTCTAAACTTTCACCAACAGTACCAAAGAGTGACTTTGTTTCTAACAATGGAATTTCTGCTGAAAAAGAAGTGTTACCACCAAAGATCCCTTTGAGACCAGGTGTTCATGAAGATAATTTTAGTCAGGCAAGTTTGTTGAAAAGTGGTGCTGATAATGGAAATACGGCGGACAGTCCATTCATACCTGCTAGACCTGATAGACCTGATAGACCGGATAGACCTGATAGACCTGATAGACCTGATAGACCTGATAGACCTGATAGACCTGATAGACCTGACATACCTGTCATACCTGACAGACCAGCAATCACTGAAAAAAGTATTCAACAACTTTCTTCAACTTTCCAAACACAGTTGCAATCAAATGGACAAAATGTTCCTGAAACTTTTGATTTTATTGATATTGATATGAGTGGGAACACACGGAACAATGAAAACAACTTGAATAGCGACAATATTGACTCCAACCAAATATTAAGCCCAGAACAAATCAGAACTAGGGAAACCAAACTTCTTTTGTCCAAAACTTTAAATTCTTTGGCTCACTTTGATAAATCAAAAATAGATGAGGAGTACCAAAACAAACTTTATGAAATGAAACAAGTGTTTGAAGATTTCAACAAAGTTTATGTGTATGAATCCGATATCATTGAGAAACAAAGAAAAACTTTAACCAAATGGATAGAAACTATACAGGTAGAGGGGGCTAAACAAACAAAATTACATGACAAGTTCATGAATGAAGAGAACAACAATGCGGTATCTATTTTATCTCACTGGGAAGAGCGTCTTGATATAATATACGACAACATATACGAAAAGCAGTTGATGAGTTTAAAGGCAAAGAGTCGAGCCTTGGATGATGGTATTTATTTGTTAGTGAAGAAAAGCTCTTCAGACAAGAGCAGTCATAAAAAAGTAACAACATCTACTTGTTTGAAAAACATTAGAGATTTGTCAAGAAAACAATTTTTGATAAAATATGAAATTAATAAACTAAATCTGATCACATCTTTTGATTCCACCTCTAATAATCCCTAGTTATTTTTTCAATTTGTTTAAGAGAATAACCATAACCAATAAAATACAACTGGCTTATGTTATCACGTGGTGCACATTTTACAACTTTGACGCACGTGACATTTTCTTTTAATTTTTTTTTTTTAACTTTTCTTTTTCCAATTTTTTTTAATTTTTTTTAAATATTTTTTTTTTAACAAAACCTTTCTTCATCTTTTTCTTACATGTAAAATCGTTCATGTAAAGTCATCTACGTTAATTTCTATCAAAGAAAAATTTCTTTTTTTTTAATTTTGATGATTTTTTTTGGTAAATTTTTTGTCTTTTTTTTTTTTTTGTTCATGAACTTTATGTAGTTTCAAATTACTGAAGGTTTTTTGTTTAGTTGTGTTAACGATATCTGAGTACAACTTGACATGTTCGTAATGATCATTCGCTGTTGGTTAATATTCGAAGTGTCTGTAAGGGTATGTTGCTTCTAATTATCGTTCATCAGTTTTTTTCTTTCTTGTGTGTTTTTGAATCATGATCTTGATTTCTAGGTCTTGTAAAGACTCGTTGTTTCAAGCTCATATTTAATTCTCAGAATAAATTTCTAGACCTCTTCTTACTGATCTACGAACATACTATTGTTTCTTTTTTTCTTTTTCATCTGACTCTCTTGTTCTCACTTATTAGAGAAAGAAAATACATAGAACCAATATCAAATAACGAAGTGCAATGTCCAAACAAGAAGATTACGTTATCCAACCAGAAACTACTAGTCCAACCACCAACTCTGCTGATTGGCCATTATTGTTGAAAGATTATGACAAATTATTGGTCAGATCTGGTCACTATACCCCAATCCCAATGGGTTCTTCTCCATTGAAAAGAGATTTGAAATCATACATTTCTTCCGGTGTCATCAACTTGGACAAACCATCCAACCCATCTTCCCACGAAGTTGTCGCTTGGGTTAAAAGAATCTTGAGATGTGAAAAAACCGGTCACAGTGGTACTTTAGATCCAAAAGTCACTGGTTGTTTGATTGTCTGTGTCGACAGAGCCACTAGATTGGTCAAATCCCAACAAGGTGCTGGTAAAGAGTATGTTTGTATTGTTAGATTACACGATGCTTTGAAAGAAGAAAAAGATGTCTACAAAGGGTTAGAAAACTTGACTGGTGCTTTATTCCAAAGACCACCTTTGATTTCTGCTGTTAAAAGACAATTGAGAGTTAGAACCATTTACGATTCTAAAATGATCGAATTTGACAACAAAAGAAACTTGGGTGTCTTTTGGGCTTCTTGTGAAGCTGGTACTTATATGAGAACTTTGTGTGTTCATTTAGGTATGTTGTTGGGTGTTGGTGGTCACATGCAAGAATTGAGAAGAGTTAGATCTGGTGCCATGGATGAAAACACCAACTTGGTCACTTTACACGATGTCATGGATGCCCAATGGGTTTACGACAACACCAGAGATGAATCATACTTGAGAAAAATTGTTCAACCATTAGAAACTTTGTTGGTTGGTTACAAAAGAATTGTTGTTAAAGACTCTGCTGTCAATGCCGTTTGTTACGGTGCCAAATTAATGATTCCAGGTTTGTTGAGATACGAAGAAGGTATTGAATTATACGACGAAGTTGTTTTGATGACCACCAAAGGTGAAGCCATTGCTGTTGGTATTGCTCAAATGAGTACCGTTGACTTGGCCACTTGTGACCACGGTGTTGTTGCCAGTGTCAAGAGATGTATCATGGAAAGAGACTTATACCCAAGAAGATGGGGTTTGGGTCCAGTTGCTACCAAAAAGAAACAAATGAAAAAAGATGGTAAATTAGATAAATTCGGTAGAACCAACGAAAACACTCCAGAAGAATGGAAAAAATCTTATGTTTCTTTAGAAACTGCTCCAGCCACTACCTCTGAACCAAAGAAAGAAGAACAAGAAGCTGAAGAACCAAAGAAAGCTGAAGTTGAAGAACCAAAGAAAGCTGAAGAATCAAAAGCTGAAAGTATAAGCGAAGAAAAGAAAGAAAAGAAGGAAAAGAAAGATAAAAAAGAAAAGAAGGAAAAGAAAGAAAAGAAGGAAAAGAAAGACAAAAAGAGAAAATCTTCTGAAGATGACGAAGAATCTTCTGAAAAGAAAAAATCTAAGAAATCTAAGAAATCTGAAAAATAAATATAATGAAAACCTTTCCAATCAATTGGTAGTTGTTCTAAGAGCAACATCAATTTTTTTTTCTACTATGTTTCATCCATTATATTTTTTCCCAACATGATATCTTCTTTATATATATGTGCCTGATACATGTCAAGGTTTTGTTATTTTACTATTAAGCTCTAATAACATTTTCAAGATAAAGTTTCAAGGCACATTTATTTGTAAATTAATAATTATCAATGATCGTGAACATTTTGATTTTATTGAAAACCGTAAAACAATTGTTCATTATTTTATATTAAAATATTTTTTTAAAAAAAAACACTGCCTATTTCAAATCAAATAAACAAATGATAAAAACTCTTGCAAGAATTGTACTGAAAATGTCTCAGAAGTATGTTTCAATATATTTATAAACGCTTATATATATACATTTCTTATATGGGTTCAATTGTCCTTCAAATATTATTATACTGCAAGAATGATATTGTAGATTTTTAACTATGAATGTCATGAAATATGCTGAATTTTTCTAATAATTCGTACTTATATTATACAAAAGAAAATAAAAATGGTATATACTGATGTGATAATTTGTTGTATGTTTATCTGTCTATCTAAGTGCTATATTCTTTTTTTTTTTTTTTTTTTAATTGCAAAAAAGTATATCAAGTTTTGGGTCTTTGCCTCACCTATTTTTTTTTTTAACTGATTTAATGTTTTTCCTTTATTCACATTTAAAAATGGTTTTCAATCACTTGTTTTTGTTCTGGAGACAAACTTGATGGGAAATTGATCTTATATTTGACTTTCAATTCACCTCTAATGTTGACATCACCTTTGATTGGCATACCTAAGCCTGGATATGTAGTAACATCGGTTGGTTGAATTGGATGTGTTTTTTTGAAAGGCAATTTTCTACCGTCGATAGTTGGGATTGAGGTTTGAACACCTAGTAGAGATTCTTTAAAAGATAGAGGCAAGGTGTAAACCAAATCATCACCTTCTCTTTGAAACAGTTCGTGTGGTTTTTCTTGTAAAATGAATTGCATAGTGGATCTACCACCAGTGGCTGGATTATAGTCACCTTCGTTTTTGAAAGTCAATTTAGTACCAGCTTTCCAACCTGGTTTCAACTGGATCTCAATTTGTTTTTTTTCTGGTTCACCACGAGCACCTTTTCTAGTAATTTTGAATGCTTTCTTCTTCCCAACAAACAAATCATCTAGAGACACTGGTAAATTAACTTGAACAACTTTCTCTTCACGTGGAGGTTGAGAACGAGAGGATGATCCATGACCACCTGGCATACCACCGCCAAAACCACCTGGCATACCGCCTCCAAAGTGAGCACTGCCACCCATGCCAAAGTCATCACCACCGAAACCACCAAATCCACCAGCAGAAGCACCACCACCAGCACCACCACTAGCACCACCCCCAAAGAATTGGGAGAAGATGTTAAATGCGTCTTGATCATTGAAAGAATGAGAAGAAAATCCACCACCTGGGAAACCATGGCCGCCTGTACCTGGGAAACCACCGGCACCTGGCCCATTCCCTCTAGCAGCTTCTAAACCGTAGTTGTCGTAAATTTCTCTTTTATTAGAATCATTTAAAATTTCGTAGGCTTCACTGATTTCTTTGAATTTTTCAGCATTACCAGTTGGTTTATCCGGATGGTATTTCAAAGCTTGTTTTCTGTAAGCCTTTTTCAATTCGGCTTCACTGGCACTCGAAGAGACACCTAGTAAATCATAAAGTTTAGTTTCTTTGACCATTTTTTATATTTGATAATGTATTTGTTGTTTTTATTGGTTGGTTATACGTGTTTTGAGATTGTGTTTAGGTTTAGGAACCAAAAATAAGTATCAAGATTGTCCTTTAAAAATAAAATAAAAGATACGTTCAATAATGAACCAAATGGTTAAAGAACTCTGTTTATATATGCACATCAATAACAGGAGAATATAAGTTGCATTCGACTTTTACGTGTTGTTGTATAGGTTTTACAACCTGATCTCTTTTATAAGTCATTTAATACTAAGTAATGTTTTCCTTGAAATTGTTTTTTTTTTCTTCCTTCAGTCTATTAACATGAAATTTCTCTGGAATGTTCCAGAATAATAATGAACAGCCAATAGTCACGTGAGACACTACTAAAATTCATTATTTATACCGAGTATTCCGACAAATTGGGTTTTCTTTCGGAGATTGTGATAAAAAACCAACCTTATTATCCCGAGACAAGGAAACCTAAATATATAACAACAAGAAAAGTCAAATAAATGACTTGTGTGAATTCTTAAACCAGTTATTAAAACCAATGAATGCATTATATATAAAGTACAACCTAAAGGTTCAAGTGTTAAAGACATACCTGGTGGGGTAAAAAAAATAAATTATAACAGTGAAAACAAAAATAAAAAAGAATGTCGGTATTGTTGGTTTCTGCAGGCTGTGATCATAATATACGATTCTGGGAGGCTTTAACAGGTGTGTGTTCAAGAACAATTTCACACCCTGATTCTCAAGTGAATAGATTGGAAATCAGTAATGATAAAAAGTATTTGGCAGCTGCTAGTACCTCGCGTATCAGACTCTACGACCTAACATCTACTAATCCAAACCCGGTTAATTCTTTTGAAGGTCATAAGGGGAACGTCACATCTATTCAATTTCAACAAGAGAACAAATGGATGGTAAGTAGTGGAGAAGATGGAACAATTAAAGTTTGGGATGTCAGAGCACCAAGTGTTCAAAGAAATTATAAAACAAACTCTCCAATCAATGAAGTGGTTATTCATCCTAATCAAGGTGAACTATTGTCATGTGATGAGGATGGGAAGATTAAGATCTGGGATTTGAGTGGGAATAAATGTTCCACAACCATTGTTCCTGAAGACATAGACACACCTTTGCAATCATTGAGCATTGCTAGTGATGGATCGATGTTGATTGCCGGGAACAATAAAGGGACGTGTTATGTGTGGGATTTACCTAATCATACGGATGCAACATTTCTAAATCCAGTGACCAAATTCAGAGCGCATCCAAAATATATCACTAAAGTTTTAATATCCCAAGACTCAAAACATTTGGCAACGTGTTCCGCTGACCAAACAGCTAGAGTGTGGGATGTTTCAGATAAACATAATATACAGTTAGAAACAACGCTGGAGGGACACCAAAGGTGGGTTTGGGACTGCTCATTTAGTGCTGATAGTGCATATCTAGTAACAGCGTGTTCAGACCACCATGTCAGACTTTGGGATTTAAGTACGAATGAAGTTGTGAGACAATACAACGGGCATACTAAAAGTGTTTATTGCTGTGCATTAAACGACGTCTAGAATTTCAAATCAACATATAAATAAGTATAGTATTTAAAATAAAATAAAATGGAAAAGAAAAAGATTACCACGATTTCTACGCAAAAACTGAATAAGATTGAAACGTCCTTTGATAGGTAGACAAATCCAGATTAGAGTAAGTAGTGAACTATTATTTCTAATGAATGAAAAGATGCACCATAATACATATATAGTTATACCCTTAACGTTTTGAAGAACCTTTAAACCTATGTTCATATTCATAACTCGAGATTACCCTCACTCATAATTGTGTGTTTTTTTTAACGATTTTCGCAATTACGTCTAGCATTGAAACCTCGTTTCTTTTTTTCTAAATTTTTACACTTTTTTTGTTTGGAAAATTTGGTTTTTTGTCCATGATTTTATTGTTCTTGAGGGAAAAAAAAATTGAATTTCTTTTTTTTCAAGTTTTCCATGGTTTTTTTGCATTTTTCTTTCGTAGTGATATAATCATTGAAGACATCATCATTATCAACATGTGTGTCGTTGAATGATTGATCTTACAGTACTGATTACTATAATTATATGAAACAAAACATTAAATAAAACCAGTAAATATACAACCATAAACTCAATCACAAAATCACATATAAAATGGTCGCTCAAGAACCTAAACCAGTGTTGAACTCTACTCCAGAAATCTTATTGAAAAAAAGAAGAAATGCTGATAGAACTAGATTGGAAAAACAAGAATTAGCTAAGAAAAAGAAGGAATTAGAAAACAAAAGAAAACACTCTAAGAACTCTAACTCCAAATTTATCAGAGCTGAAACCATTGTTGCCACCACTTTGGCCACTGAAAGAGAAAAACAAAGAATTAAGAGAATTTCTAAATTAGAACACAGAAAATCTAAAAACCAAATCTCTAACTTGCCATCTGACAAAGATTTTTTCTTGAAAATCACTGAAACAAGCTCCGCTGACGAAGAATCATCTGAAGAAGCTACCGAACAAGATGCTGATGAAGACGAGGATGAAGGTTTGGTCAAAGAAAAAGTTAGATATGACGGTGAAGACATGTTGGTCTTTGTTATCAGAATCAAAGGTCCGGTTACGGCCAAAATTCCAAAAAAACCATACACTGTTTTGAAATTGTTAAGATTATTGGAATTGAACACTGGTGTTTTCATGAAATTGACCAAGACTACTTTCCCACTATTGAAATTGGTTTCTCCATACATTGTCGTTGGTAAACCATCTCTAAACTCTATCAGATCCTTGATTCAAAAAAGAAGTAGAGTCATGTATCAAAGAGAAGGTGAAGTTGAACCAAAAGAAATAATATTGAATGATAACAACATCATTGAAGAAAAATTAGGTGAAGAAAACATAATCTGTATGGAAGATATCATCCATGAAATCTCTTCTTTGGGTGAAAGTTTCAACAAATGTAACTTTTTTTTACAACCATTCAAATTAAATAGAGAAGTTAGTGGTTTCAGTGCTGTTAACAAATTGATGAAATTCAAATTGAAAGAACACTACTCCAAATTTTTACAAAATTCCAACAGTAGTACTGCTCCTGTTATCCAAGTTGACATTGATTCTTTCATTTCCAAATTGAACTGATTGTTTTAGAAGATTTGTTTTTCATATATTTAATAACAATCTCAAGGAGTTGTTTCTTTTTTTTTTTTTAGGAAGCCTTCTGTCTTTATTAAAAATTAAAGAAATGAGGCGACACCTTTGAACTTCTTCACAACTATAAATAATTTTATTCAAAACGCAATATATGTATGTACATTAATTAATTTATCCAATTTTGTTAAATCATGTATTTCCTTTCAAGTATAAACGAGTCTACATTTCTCACTTTCTCACCATAGTCGACGACCCTATTGCCATCGTTTACAGATTTGTGATGCGACAAGCTTTTTAAACAAAACTGATGTGCATGTGATGTTTTTTTTTTAAAAATTACATCTGTAAAAAAAAAAAATACGGAAAAGCGGAACTACATAATATGGTGATAGGCTGTAAAAACATAAATATTTAACATATAACAAATCATGTAAACCTACCTGGACTTGGGAATACTAGTTTATCAAAACAAAATCAATAAAAGAATTAAAGTCTTTTAATTTACAAAGGGTAACAAAACAAGACTGTACATTGCTAATTGATCACGAGCGTGTGTTGATAAACATGAGCCCTGCCCCTCCAACACTAAATCTTTCTCTTTTTGAAAGTTGCAAAGCATTATTGTCATCATCTTTGAAAACCAAATTTTACTTCAAACAAAATGAAATTGAAATTATTGAAAAGCCTGTTGACTTTTATGAACAGTTGAAATGCGGAATCACTAATGCAAAGGAAAGAATCTTTATGGCCTCCTTGTATTTAGGCAAAAATGAAGAGGACTTGATAAGATGCGTTTCCAATGCCCTGAAAAATAACAGCAATTTGAAAGTTTATTTTATGGTTGATGGTTTGAGAGGTACAAGAGAAACACCTTTACCATGCTCTGCTTCATTATTAGCAAGTCTAGTAAGAGATTACAAGGATAGAGTGGATATTAGATGCTATAAAACTCCTAGGATTTTTGGATTGAAGGAAAGCCTAATTCCGAAAAGATTCAACGAAGGACTAGGCTTGCAGCATATGAAAATATATGGGTTTGACGATAAAGTCATTTTGTCTGGGGCAAATCTATCTACCGATTATTTCACCAATAGACAAGATAGATACTATTTGTTCCATAACGCGGATTTTGCAAATTACTATTTCAAGTTGCATCAGTTAATCAGCAAACTATCTTTCAAGGCTTTATATGCTGAAAATCTTGCAAAATATAAATTGGTTTGGCCAGATGATAATCTTGCAATCAATCCACAAAGGAACAGGGAGAGGTTTTTGAATCAATCAAGTATGGTTTTGAAAAAATTCCTACAAACAGATCATTCTACTATCAAACCAATGGCTGAAGCCACATCTACAGAAGATTTATTCCAATATCCAACTATAGTGTATCCAGTTTCACAATTTACTCCTCTATTTAAATCTGACGACATGCTGCCTAAACACTCTAACAGAAAACCAGATTATTCGACCGAGAAATCTTCCATTTTAAAGCTCTTAGATCATGTTGGAACTTTTAAAAATGGGAACAATATTAATTGGACTTTCACCGCTGGTTATTTTAATATGTTGCCTGAAATAAAGCAAAGGTTATTGAAATACAGCAACAGTGAAAACAACATGACTGGTAAAGTAATCACTGCATCTGCACATGCTAATGGGTTCTATGAATCTAAAGGGGTATCAAAGTATTTACCAGAGGCCTACATACATTTATCACATAAGTTTTTGAAAGAGGTTTCTAACAAAGACAGTAAAATCGATTTATACGAGTGGAAAAGAGGTATCGTAACACAGCCTGATGGCTGGTCATATCATGCCAAGGGTATTTGGATAAGAGAAAACGAAAACTTGCCACCTACTTTGACTATAATTGGGTCGTCTAATTACACCAAAAGAGCTTACAGCTTAGACCTCGAATCCAATTGTATCATAAATACCAGAGATAAAGATTTACAAGAAAAAATGAATCACGAAGTAGAAAATATCATGTCATATTCTGAAAAGATCACTCTGCAAAACTTCCAAAATGATCCTTCAAAAAGAGTCAGTAGTGGTGTTATACTAGCAACCAAACTTTTAGGAGGTAAATTATGAATAATCGAAATTTTTTATCATGTAAATAGAAATGTGTGTTCTATATATTTTTGTTTGTTAATATGTGAAGCAAGCATAATACATACATCATAAGGATTCATTGACACTGAACAATGCAGTCATGTGTGCTTTATATGATGATTTTCTGCGTCATCATAATCTTGTTTTTGAATATATTTCTCGTACGTTTCTAGATTTTTTATGAACATCTGAAAAAATCAATAAAGTTGGTTTATTTTTGTAATATAAAATTTGAGATTGGTAAAAAATAAACAAAGAAAACCCCAAATTTATTAGAAATACAGCAAATGGCTGGTAATTAAATGGAATAGTGTACCATTTAGTGTAGAAGGCATCAACAAACAAATTATGAAATGTGACAATGGTGAAAAGTAAATTCGCTAATATCTGGTATGTTAGGTATTTAGACGATAACCCTTGTGTACATGACCCCAAATAATTAATACTGACTTGGGGGACAAATTTAAATGTTTCAAAACCAAAATTCTGCACAATCCAAATATAAGTCAAATGATCAATAAAAAACACGCCATATTTTCCCATGTTTATATTTTTGACAAATCTGTTGTTCTCATTCCCAACACCAATAGAATCTTCCAAATATATTTTAGAACAAGTGAATGTAAAAATGAAAAACACAACGGCTGTAACCAACAATGTTCTGCATATTTTGGAGAAACTTTGGTGAATATGCTTCGTTTTTCTGTACCTGTAAAACAATCTTAATGTTTTAAAAGACAAATAACATCGTATCAGTTGTAACACAAATATGATGTGAGATAGCACAATGAACCCTCCATTGCTGGTTTCATGAGTTTTGCTAAATGAGTCAAAAAAGAGGGGATATCTTTGCGAATATTGATTGATGACCAACGGTGAAAACCGATAAGAAAGGTAGAGATAGATGGTGCACAAAGAGCTAAAACATTCTACTGCAAATAAATCTAGAGACAACCCATATATAGATCTATGCCTTTTAGAGTACCTGTGTTGATAAAATAAACTTAAATCATAAATCACATATCCCACGACTTGTAATACATGTTGTGTCTTGACAGACGTAGAAACATTCCAAAGCATATTAATGTTACAATTGGTCGTATATCTCTATGCCTATTCCTTTTGGGAAAGCTTTTGGGTCGCCTGTAATTCATATATATTGACGACTAACTAGTATTGATAAATATTTCAAATTTCATCCACAGGAGGATGATATAATTTTTACTGTACTAGTTTTGTGAGTAGGGTAAACATTTGGCATGAAGCAAAAAGACAACAAACCTGTCAGTCAAGAATTATTTATGGAAAAAAAAAAAAAAAAAACCAAAACCAAAACAAACCAAAACAATTTTATTTTATTTTTGAAAAACACGCATATTGTCGATGTTGACCGATAGTAAATAGTTTTTTCATTTTTATTCTAATTCAATTTGTAAAAAGACAGCAGCCCTAAGACAGCAACAGTAACCTTACACCTAAAGATATTATCAACAATATGGACACTTTTGAAGATTCAAGCAATCCTATCCAACAACAATTTCAGCGTTATCACACACTATACCAGGCTTATTTAGACAAAACAACCCCACATAAGAACTATAGATGGTTAGCTTGGGCTGGTTTATTTTTAATTTTTTTTACTAGAGTTGTTTATTTACAAGGGTTCTATGTGGTTTGCTATGGTTACTCTATTTTTGCTTTGAACCAATTTTTATTGTTTTTAACTCCAAAATTGGATATGTCTTTACAACAAGATGAAGAAAACAGTAATTTAGAATCAGGTGATGCTGACGAAGAAGAAGAATCTAAAGATTCTGAGTTTAGACCTTTTATTAGAAGATTGCCAGAATTTAAATTTTGGTACAAATGTTTTGTTGGTATTTTCATTTCCAATTTGATGACCTTTTTTGGTATTTTTGATTTGCCTGTCTTTTGGCCAATTTTGGTCATGTATTTCATTTTGTTATTTATTCTAACCATGAGAAGACAAATCCAACATATGATCAAATACAAATACATTCCATTGGATATCGGGAAAAAAAAATACGGTAAATCAGCTTCCACTAAACCAGCTGTCACTATGAACGTCTAAAAATTTCAATCTGTATCCAAGGAGCGTTTTTGATGATCTGATTATAATTTTCTGTTTTTATTTTTTTTGGAAAAAAAAACCAAACAACCGTAATTGAGACAATAAATATCTGTATAGTATAAATAAATAATCATTTATCATTATTTCAACACTCACGAACAATTTATACTAAAGCTTATAAGATTGTATTTTAACATAAAAACATTTCTAAAGATTTTGTCATGTGACAAAATATGCTTTTACCCTGCTTTATTTTTATGAATCGGGAAGCTACAATCCAAGAGCAAGAAAAACGCAAAAAAAAAAAAAATACAGGCAGACCAGGCCATTCATGTAACAAAGAATTGATGCTAAACATACATCTCCATAGTTCTCCTTAATAAACCTTTTTAGTTTCAGGACTATATAAAGTACACAATTGGTAGCAGAATACTTACTATTCAGTGAGAGCTGAGAAAAAACACACAATAATATAATCTAATTTGGATATTTTAGTGGTTTGCAGACTTTCCTCTAAACATGAAACTAATTAGTGAAGAAAAGAACAGAACCGGCGGTGCTACTTTGGTGATTTTGCCGCAAGATAAAGAAGATTTATTCACAATCTACAATATTGTTAACACCGATGATGAAGTCATTTTCAAAAGAAACGTCACTAACAAAGAAGAAGGTTCAAAGAAAAAAACAACTGACTTGACCAAATTGCACTTGAAAATCATCTCCAACGAATTCGAGCCAGAAAATGAATTTTTGAGATATAAAGGTATTACAGTGGCTGACGCTGAAGCGAACAGAGAAGTGGCTATTGGGAAATATTTTTCGTTTACCATTGACTTCAAATACCCTTTCACATTAATCAAGGAAGACTACAATAAGTTTTGTCAATCAGCTCTTCAAGAAGCATGTGATCTTTCTTCAAGAACCGATGTGGGAGCAGTAGTCTTGCAAGAAGGGATTGCACATGTGTGTCTGTTGACTCCTTTTTCTACGACCATTAAAAACAAAGTTGAGTACAGCATGCCCAAAAAGAAAAGAACCACTGATATTAAAAAATACGACGAAAAAACAGGTAAATTCTATAAAAACATTATCGAAGCAATGATTAGACACTTTGACTTTAATAATTTGAAAGTGATATTATTGTGCTCGCCAGGATTTTGGGCAACCACTTTATACGAACAAATATTGAAATACGCAGAAGAAAACAAGATAACCGAGATTGTGTTAAATAGAAGTAAGATTGTCGTTGCTCATTGTTCAACCGGCTACTTGCAAGGTATTGATGAAGTTTTAAAAAACCCAGCTTATTCCAGTAAATTGAGTAATGCTAAAAATTCCAACGAAGTTCAGGTTATGGATCAATTCCTGGATCACTTGAATAAAGACGATTTCAAGGCTTGGTATGGTAATGACGAAATCTTCAAAGCTGCTAGTCTTATGGCTATTGATACGCTTTTGGTGACAGATACCTTATTGAGGTCGGATAATGTGGAACACAGAAAAAAATACTTGAACTTGGTGAATGATGTCGAATCCCAAGGTGGGAAAGTTGTAGTTTTCAGCTCTATGCATAGTACGGGTGAAGAACTAGATAAATTGACAGGGTTAGCCTGTATTCTTACATACCCTATTCCAGATTTGGATGAGGATGAAGATGATGATGACGAAAATGTCGAGTAACTATAATTCTTTTCAGCACTCTATATATTTATAAATATATAACTATTGATAATTTTTAATCCTTTCTATAATAGTTAAATATATTCAAAAACATTCCCTTTTTATTTTGTAGGCGCCATACAGCATTTTATGCAGAACCCCAACAAATTTTCCTTTTAAAAACATTCACCAAACGTCTAACATTTATTACTCAATCATACTATATACCAGAAACACATTCGAATGCATTTTAGTTGTTCGTGCACCCTACCAACCACACAAAAAACCCTTGAAAACTATGGCAACGTCGTTGCCCGCCTTTTTGCCAACCAGCTTGATATGTCACGTGTATTTCAAAACATTAACTAGTTGACTCTGTGATTAACTACATTGTTGTTTCCGCAGAGTTAATGGAATAACACCAACGAAACTCCCATTATCTCTCTTAAATTAACACAATTAATCATATTCCTTGAAATATTTATGTTATTTCAAAAAAAAAACTAACATATCATATTTAAAATACTAAATTCTATTGCGTACATATTATAATATGTTCCACACTAAGCCTGCACAAACCCAAAGACACCGACCAACAAAAAACTTGGACATCCATGCACATAATTTAAACCTGAACTGAACTGATTTATGCTACTTTCATCATATAGTTATCTATCTGTTCTAAACAATACCTATTCAAAAAAAACATGCCCCTCCCTATCTTACCACAAGAACAGTACTTTTTCCTTACAATCACATACTTTGCACATAAAAAACTTTGTAAACATCCCAACTCCACGAAACATACCACGATATGCCAGAACCAATATTTTATGTTCGGATACCACACACAATCCTCAACCCTCTTTTATTTTATTTGAGTGTAGTTGTTTCACAACTAGTTTTTTAAAATCAAATGTTTTTACAGCATCTTTTGTATTTCTAAACCTTACATAAAATTTGTTTATTTTTACACTTAAGAAAACATTATTTGGACCTGTTTTGGTCTTGCGAACACTGTTTAACGGTTCGTGTGTGTTTTAGACTTTTTAGTAGGAAAAAAATATATTTATATTAAATTTACTATTCTTTTTCTCTGTAGTACTACAACAAAATTGCCCGGATGTACAAACTTGCATATTGCTCTTTAAAATGTTTAATTTAGCATTTCGCAAAAACAAACATGGGTGTTCACACACTGCAGACAACGTCATTGGCTTTGGGTCAATGGCTCGCTTTATACTTTTTTCTTCTCCCACTTGGTATCAAGATTTACAGAAGTGACAAGATGATTACAAACAAAGGAGGGGAATTCGAGGGAAAGGCGTTTAATTCTTGAAGTTAGATCAAACAGGAAGTATATATATCGAAAAAAAAAAAGGATTTTTTTTATAGAATGATGGGCAGGGAATAACACAAATTGCATGTCATATCTGTCTATCAGTAAAGTTTTTTTTTTTT
>JAJMDI010000180.1:0-49741 GCA_030573535.1 Hanseniaspora occidentalis var. citrica
GTTTCTACGAGAGTCTACACTATCTTGCATCATTGCCTGGAACTGCTTATCGAAATCGTCAGTAGCCTTGATTTCCTCCTCCGTCTGCATCTTCTTCTCAAACTCCTTAGAAATGTTTTTCAACTCAATCTCCCTGTTTCTGGCCAAATAGGCTTCTTCGTCTTCAGACTCAATCTCGCTCTCTTCCGAGTCAGTAGACCCTTCAGAGTCATCGCTGTCACTCTCACTGTCACTGTCACTGTCATCGCTGTCGGAATCACTGTCACTTTCTGAATCGCTGTCGCTGTCGGAATCGCTGTCACTTTCGCCATCACTATTGTCATCACTCTCACTTTCACTCTCACTCTCACTCTCACTTTCACTCTCATCTTCTTCTTCAATGTCCTTGTAAAGCTCCATCTCTTTCAAACTTGCAATCAATTTGGTTGCAGAATCCTTTATATTTTCTGCATGCACAAACTTCTCATTCAAAATCTCTGAAACATGCACAAACGTTTCCTTGACCCTAACTTGAATGTCAACAGGTAATGGGCTCTGTTTGGTGAAAATATAATATTCAAAATACCTCAGATACAAAGCAACCTTTTGTTGGATCGAGGTTTTGCTGCGGTCGGACGAAAGTCTTAGATTCAACAACAAAGTACAAATCAAATTGATTCTAAAATAGTTCGTTGGCAAATCCAGTGGGGATTCGTCGTTCAAAAACAAATTCTTGTGTCCAAATTTAATGCATTTGTAACCAACATCTAATAAAGTGTTAAATTTGATAGAGTCGTGATGGAATAATTCAACCAGGTATTTCATTTGGGACAATCTGGCCATGTTCTTTGTAAAATTGTTGTTTTCTAACCCACACTCGATTTTTTCCAAAATTGTATCCACCACTTCATTTACAAAAAACTTGTACCCTGCTTGAAGAGTAGAAAGAATTTTGGTCATTTTAGATATCGAAGTATAGTCCAAATGTTCAGGGTTGGTAAATATATCATACAATGCATCATACACTTCTTTATTTTTCCAGTTTGCAGTTTTAATCAACTCGGATATCGTTCTGGTGTCCAAATTGTTTATTTCTTTTCTCATCAAGTAATACAAAAAATTTATTTCAGGATTTTCAGATATCAAACTGTTGTTGCCATGGATATTTTGCAAGTTTGGTGGGAACAACAAGTGCAAAGTACTTTCAATTTGCAATTTGGCTTGTATAGATAAATTGAAATTCTTGCTTTTTTCCTTCAATAACTCAACCATTTTCAACATGTTCTCTTTGTAATCGGGATGATTCAACAAGTACCTACCAATGTTTTCAAACAAAACATTGATTATTTCTATATTGTTAGGAACACTCAAGTTTAAAATTAAAGTTCTAATTTTGTGGAATATCATAAATGGTGGAACCAACATAAATTTAACCATCTCACAGTAAAACAAAATATTTTTCAAGTTGATCCGACCAGAGTGCAATTGACTTCTAAAACCGTTATCTAAATACTCAATTAATTTTTCAATGACGTCTGGGAAAACCTCAGATAGAGAAACAAAAAATCTGGCGTAGTAATTAATTTTGTTCCAGTCTTGTAATTCAGCAATGAAGTTCAATAATCTTTTTCTGCTTGCTTTACCATCAATCCCCATAGAAAAATACTGTTCAGATAATTCGTCAATACTTGCTGTCGATTCTACATTTTCCAACTTTTCGAAAAATTCATTTCTCTTCGCTCTTCTCACTTGCTCTTCATCTTGTATATCGTTTTCAGTAGTAGCCTTAGGTGCCGCCAACTTTGGATAACTCTCATAAAATTTTTTGACTTCGTCTGTTTCCCAGATTCTCTGGTGTAAAGGCTTGATTTTATTTGTGATTAACTCTGTTTCGCCATCTTTATCATCTAGCCCGCTGGTAGTAGAGGTGAACTTATTAGGTAAATCAATTCCATATAATGGACACAACATTTCCGCAGACGCATAAAAATACGACCATGTGCTCTTGACCTGATCAAATTTCTCAGTGTGTTCATTACTACATTTACCTGTTCTGATCTGTGATTTTTCAACTTCTTTTAGTAACTTTGGTAGTTTTGAATTCATAGTGTTTACTTGGTCCACAGAAGCTTTTGTGATTAATTTAAAAACTGCTTTAACCGTTTCGTGAAGTTCAGTGGAAAACCCATACAAGTCTTCAGATGGATCTGATGGTTCTTGATCCCTGATTAACTGTTCAAAATTTGGCACATATTCCGTCGCCATGACAAAAGTGTTAATCCCATTTTTAAACTTAAAATTCAATATCTCTTTTAAAACTACCGTTAAAATTTGTTCATTTTTATTCATTTTGTTCAAAGCAAACTTTGGTAATTCGTTTTTAAATCCAAATAAATCATCCAACTTGGGAACACATCCGACAAGTTGTAACTCGGTCAATATGTTCAATTGAGCCATGATGTTTTTCAGTTCAGATATAGTCTCTTTGTCTGAGGTTTTATCATTTAGTAAACGTTCGCAATCAAAATTATTCAACCATAAAGCAAAGAATTGTTCAGTGAACTCGCCACCAAACCTCTGGTGTAGTCCAGATATAACTTTTGCAATGGCAAGTAGATCTTCTGGTTTGCGCGAGGTTTTGGTCAACGTTTCAGTTACCAACGTAGTGATAACTTCACTCAAGTATTTAGACAAAGAAACTAAACGCAACTCCTCCAGATAACTCAACAAGTTATCTTTGGAGATCCCTAGTTTCAATTTTTTAATAAACGCTGTGTTCTTCTTAATACTTGTATCAAGTTTCACAGCCAAATTAGGATAACTTGGCGGGAAGCACCATGCTTTCGTGTTCAGGTCATAAGCCTCAGACTTGTCGCTCATTGTCATCAAAGCACGTATATGTTATATGGCCCTTTGTGCTATTATTTTTGCTTTGCAATTTTTTATTGTTTTATAGTTTATTAAAACTATTTGAACGAGTTGTTAGAAAAGTCGTAAGATTGGAACAGCATCGGACAAGGTTTGTTGCTGAAAACCTCCTCGTGATCCGTTCTGAGAAAAAAAGATTCAACAAACTTAAACACTTTTTAGAAGTTACAGTGTTCATTTACCCGAAGAACATTTACATAGTTGATCTAACTAATATAAGCCTATACATTAATGAAATAATGATATTCACTAAAATCCATCATTCCCTAATTCTCTTTGCAAATCCTCTATGTTCTTCTCCAAATCCGTTAAATTCGCTTTCAAGCTTTCAACTTCGTCAAATTTCCTACTTTTCTTGGAAGCATCAATCATGTTTTCTACAATAAACTTTTGTTCTAGAAGAACCATCAATTGTTCTCTATCTGCGTTAACTCTCTGGATTTCCAATGCTGTTCTATTTGTATTGATAACATTGGAGGATTTATTCTCACTCCTTAATTTTTCTTTGATCAATTCCTTTTCTAAAATGATTGTCATATTTGTTCTAAGTGGGATCAATTCCTGTTGAATAAAATTTGTTGCAGACATTGAAACGTTTTGTTGAATTGTTAAAAGAACCCTGTCGTCAAACTTGAGCAGTGAAATCTGTCTAGCAGTTTTTTCAAACAAAGCAAATGTATCAAATATTTTTGTTTTCAAAGTCATGAACGTCCGATTATCAGTTTCAGTCATTCTAGAGCTCTGTACGACGTTTTTCATCAATTTAGAAAATTTCGGTATTAAGGCTTTCAAAACCACAACCATATTATGAAGTTTTTCATAGTTTTGAAAAAGTGGGGGAAGTGGTTGCTTTAAATCCATTGCAAATTTTTTCCCCATGAAACTCAGGCGAGTACAATTTCTACAAAACCTTATCATAATGTCTGGATGTGAAACTGCATTGTGGGTATAACGCAGATCCATGGGCAAATTTGATTTTCCATCTTCATTGACACTTTCAATCACAGCACATAATAGCAACAATGGAAGCTCTTTGGAACACTCTTGCACATTGCAGATGTATTGACCACATAGCCTACAGTGGTGTTTTTTTGTAGTTAATGAATCAATTGATCTTTCACAGCATGAACAAGTCACAGGTATGTCATCCCAATCAACAAGCTCTTTTTCCAACTTCAGTATGTCACTTTTTGTGTGAAACCCACTCATAAATGAATATTTATTTCTATCTAATATCATATTTATCCCATTAACCAATTTAACTAACCTCATATCTAGCTGCAATATGATAAGCTCAGAGTCATCCAGGTGTTTATTCCTCATATGTTTAAAGTCTGCAAATCTATCATTGATACTGCCCAAATCATTCCGACCAGGCTTATTTTCAAAACATTCGGCACAACACCTACACCATTCCCCGTTAATGGGATCGTATTTTCCCAAAGAGTTCAATCTAATTGCATTTCTACAATGTTTTTTACAATGAAGTTTACCACACTTTCTACAATTAATAGAATGATTAGCATCTATTATTTTGGAACATGTGTGACACTCATTTCTGAGGCGTTTTTTTTGAAAGTGTGTAGTGTTTAGTTTGAATCGTCCATCAAGTGTTCTTGAACTATCTGTTGTGTTCAAGCTTTCCAGTGAAATTTCACTCTGTGTCCTATTAGTAGAAGATATATCATTTGGTATGAGGTCAGGCAGTTTATTTCCCTTGGTTGCCGTAGGAGGCGAAAGTGAAGTTTCCTCGTCATCTGAAAATCCATGATCTTTATCTAAATGTATATTAAGTTTTCTCAATCCAGAAAATGGTTCGTCACAAACTGGGCAGACCCAAGTTTTTTGCGTGTCTCTTGGTCTAGAAGTTTGGACCGTACTGTTCACTGTAATATCTTTATTTGGTGATAAGGGTTCCAGAACAGCATTTGAGCCGTCATCAACCAATGACGTTGTTTGACCACCAAAAATTCTACCCATAATAACTCTTTGTGTTATGTTGAAGCAACTCTACCGCTGTGTTTATTCTTAATTCTTGGACAATTGTTTCTTAGTCTTTATATTGTTTTCTGTCTTCTTATCAGCTATCACAACAGAATGTTACTCTTTTTAGATGAATGCTTATAAATAGGGAAACTGTTAAATAGATTCTGAGAGCTTTTCTTAGCATATCTTGCTTAAGCGAAAAACAAAATCATCAACAAAACAAACCAAACAAAACAAAAAAAAAAATTCAGCAAGTAAA
The DNA here is from genome assembly GCA_030573535.1 of Hanseniaspora occidentalis var. citrica. NCBI lineage: Eukaryota > Fungi > Ascomycota > Saccharomycetes > Saccharomycodales > Saccharomycodaceae > Hanseniaspora > Hanseniaspora occidentalis. The sequence continues at coordinate 5,153 of JAJMDI010000180.1, forward strand.
TGAATAAAATATAATGAAAGTCAAATTAATGTTTAATATAAAGGTGAGCCAAGGTTTGGTATTCCTTGTTCCATATGTAAGATGAAATTGTTCAATAAATACAAATGAAAAACAAAAAGTGACATCATCTACACGAACACATCACCAGCATTAAGTGTTCTTTTTAATGGAGAAGTTTTTCATATCATGTCTTTTGTTGCTTACGTTTGTCTTGACGTATAGATTGGCACATAATGTGTTGTGGTTTCAAGTTGATCAATTATTCGAAATAGTACCTACATCTGGTGGCTCTGCACAAGACAAGCAGTTTTTTCAAGAGTTTGGGGATACACATATTGAAGACAAGTTTTTATACAGATTTTATTCAAGTTATTCGATATCTTGGAAATATGTACAAAAGGCTGTCAGAACTTTGTTTTGCCTGATTTTGTCTTTAAGTGTAATTGTGGTGGAAATTGTCTTATGGAAAATTAAAACCTATGATGAAACACATACATCCAATTTTATCATCAGCACAATATGGCCAATTAATATTTTTGTGTTGTCTTTATGTCTAATATTGATTGTGCCCTATTTGTGTGTTTTGATGATTCTGAATAAATTTTATGCAGACACTTTATCTACAGATTCATTATTGATTTCTACTGGAGGTATTGTCACTTGTTGGCTTGTCGTCTTGAAATTCATCAACATAGGTCCATTTTACTACACAGACAGTCTTTTAACCAAATTAGCACTAGTAGGGACCACGGTTATGGCTGCTCTATCTGGAGTTGCGTCTATTTCAACACCATATCATTTTTGCCTTACTCTTTGGAGTAGCAGAGGACACTTCCGTTACAGAAATATCAATGAGCTTTCAGTAACGTCTCTTTTAAGTTTAAACGACTCCTTGTTAAATGTTGAAAAAATTAAAGATTATGAGAGTAACATTAATGAAAATATACAAATTTTGAAAAAACTAAAATCTCTTCCTGAAAATGGATCAGACATGATACTTAAACAACATTTGATTGAGAAAATATCATGGTACAAACTTGAGTTGGATAGATTGAGGATGGAGCAAAAAAGACCTCAATCAATCAAGTTGGCGATGAACTTATTTTACACATCCTTTTCAATTTTTTGCATTTTCAAGTTAATTGTTGTTTTTGGCATCAACATTCCAAATCAAATCAAATATAGGCTCAACTTTCCAACCGACATTCATTTTGAAAATTTCAGAAAGGAAAACGAAGCTGATCCTCTAGCTGTCACTTTGGCTAATATTTTGGATATTACTTTGTTTACCTTTGATCATCAACAAGATTTAGATGCTTTATCTAAACAAATATCGTTAATTTTTTCATTATCTATGTTTGCATGCTCTTTGTCAACAGTTTTGAGCACAATATCCCGTCTCCTAAGTCTGCTCCCTATAAAAGTTCAGATATTTGCCTTATCTGTGATGGCTCTAAATGAAAAAAAATCTCAACTGCCTCTTTCTGCAAAAGACAATCAATCTAAGAAAAATAGAGACCCATCAATCATTAAAAATTTAATCTTTGTTGAACTAGTAGGCTCATACATATTGGCTACTGTGCTACTAATCAGGTCCAACTTGCCTTTTGACGTTTCAGAGAAACTAGACGCATTTTTGGGAGGCAAATTCAGCGTTCCAAGCGTAAACATCGATATATGGTTTGACACTGTTTTTGCTTGGACAGTTGTGTTTACGCTGCTGGGCGTGTTCGTAACTACATTTGGATTGATTCATGTTCCTACATCTCCTTATAAACTTCAAAGACATTGAGTGTTTTAGAACTCCTGTATGTATATATCTATCAAAATTATGTTCTAGTGTTTTTTTTTTCTTTTTTGGGCTAATACACAATTAAAATCTATATATCCTATTTTTAACTACTTAAATCTTATATTTTGGTAAATGGAAGGATGGTTGTAAGGTCAAAGTTGGAACTTCTATCAAAGTCATTTCGTTGTCATCAAGCTTGCCGGCATAAAGGATAGGCTTGTATTTGTCAGTGATGAAAAATGTGCTTTCTCCGTCTGCAGATAGTTTCACATTACCACGATCATCTCTTAGTTTGGCTAACAAATTGACCGATTTATCAAATTCAAAAGCTTCTTCGTCTTCTTTTTCTTCTTGGTCGTTTTGTAAGAAATTGCTAGAGTCGTTGATTGTCAAACCGTCGTTGTTTCTCTTCTTTGGTTTCTTTCTGTTGTTTGGAATATCGTAGTCTAGATTGAAATTACTTAACCAAGAAACCCCCCAGAACCAAACTCTGTTATCTCTGTCTTGGAAAATACCCAAACATTTGTCTTTTTGAGTAATGAAAGATCTTGGCAAATAGTCGGAATTTAAGAAAGACCAACGGGTTTGGAAAGAAGCATCGTCAGAGTTGGTACTGGATGGAATATGGAACTCGTATATTTTATTTTCAGCAGTTGTTAATATCACAGTTTTTCTGTGTTCCAAAAAGGCAAGGGCTGTTATGTAATTCATCAATTTGACCAAGGTGGTTACTTCTTTGGTTTCAAAATCAATATATTCTACATTACCACAAGCTCTAGTAACAACAGCACCGGTCTCGCAAACATCCAACAGATTAATTTTGTTAATGTATGGCAGTCTCATTGTAGTAGTAGTGGCACTAGCTGGCATTTCTGGCAATTCGTATTCTGTTTTTTGGTCTTCTTCCAAATCAACTTTATAAATTTCATCTTCTGGAGTGACCAAACACAATTTGGAGTTGTCAATAAATTTGACTAATTTGGCACCATTTTTCAATAAAAAGTCGTTACCAATCTTGGTAACTTTCAATTTATCGTCTGATGCTTGCAAATAGAAAACTTTGGTGGTCGTCAATCTACCGACAACCAAAACTTGACCATCTGGAGATAAAGTACAAGTTGTGATGTTTTCTGGGTCTTTTAAAGTCAATTTACAGACCAATTTATAATTCTTTTCTGAGGAAGATGGATCCGATTGACCAACAAACCAAATTTTGACAGTTTGGCCTTTCCAAGAACAAATCAATCTTTGTTCTTTATTTATCACGACAGGTGAGGCAGCTGGAACAATGGAAAGTTTGTTGTAAATACAGTTTTCAAAGTTGTTCAAACTGCTAACAACAATTTTCTTTTCAACACCACCGGAAACAAGTAAATCAGCACCTTTGGACTCGTATGCAATGATGGATCTGACGTCATTATTGTGAAACAATCTATTGGCTGCAACCGCCCAAGAAACACTCTTAGACTTAGTTTCAGATTTGATATGGAAGATTTTTCTATCAACCCCAGCACTGAAAATACTAGTGTTTGCTGCATTGGTAGTCAAGGACAAAACGTCTGCAGAATGGGCTTTGAAAGATTGAAGCAGAGTTGCAAATTTGAAATCCCAGAATTTGACAGCACCAGTGGAGTCACCAGTGACAATTTGGTCTTTTAGTGGTAAATAAATGACAGACCAAACCAATGTACTTTCCTTTTTAGATTTGTCAACTTTCATAGTGTGTAATAATCTCCCGCGGTAGTCAGAGTTAGGATGAGATTGAGAATTGTTTGCTGCATTCCAAATACGAACTCTCCCATCTGCACAACCACCGATGACAAAGTCGTTTTGTTTCCAAGTGATTGTCAAAACTCTGGATTCCTGTTTCTGCAAAATGGTGTCATGTTCCATGTAACCTTTCCCACCGGAAATGTCAATCAAAACAACAGAACCGTTATCACAACCAACGGCAAGTTTGTCTTGGTTCTCATTAATAGCAATAGACCAGATGACACCAGAGTTACAGTCGTGGTTTTTTAGTGGTAACCCGGTAGACAAGTCCCATTCGGTGACAACGGTAGAACCACCAATAGAAAACAATCTCAATGGTTCGTTTGGTGCATTGCACCATACTAATCCTTCAATTGATCTTTCCAACCCGTTTGGAATGATTAATTCTTGGAACCAACTGTTTCTTGGGTTCCATATTTCAATTTGACCATCGCTTCTCCCAATGGCCAATCTCAAGTCACTTGGGGTTAATTTTCCTGGGGTAGATTTATGAGAAAATGACAACGCAGTAATACTCCCTTGTTGAAAATCAATGAACCTTGATCTGTGGATCACAACTTCATTAGACTTTGGCATATCTGTGACGTTATTGGTTTCGAGACCTTGTTTCTTGGGTTTGATGAGCTCTAGGCGTCTTCTCGAGTGAATAAAAAAATTTGACAATCTGATCGAAACATTATACCAAGACCCAATTATTCATTCAACGTGAGTGTAAATGCAAAAACACGTCATCCAGAATAGTACCTAACTCTAATATTGAATAGTCAAACAAGAGGTTTCATCATAATGCCTAATTCGATATATAGAAATGACAAAGTTCATAAAATCAAAGAACCAGAAAAGGACCGAACAGTGAAAAATGACATTCAAGAGAAGAAATTCAAGAAAGAAAAAAAAAATTGGAAAAAGAAACGAGCGTTAAAATTTGTTTGTGCATGCTTTTTTTGTTTTTGAGAGATATAATCAAACCGTCGGGTAACATCTTAGTGTTATCACTTTTCACGAATTGTAAACAAGGAAAGATCTTGCCAATAAACAAACAAAAAGTGTGATTTGATTTGATGTGAAGTAGTAACATTTGTTTAACACATCCAATGAAGTTTAAGAAGCAAATTATATCAATTAAACAAAAAAAATCCACACAAATACTATACTACTCAAGAAGAATAAACATATAGCACTGAGATGAGTTTGCTTGACAACACAAGAGGGTTAATTGATGATCCAACAATATCCGTAGAACATCAAATTTTTAATTCATTGGCTGAAGTATTTAGTGAATCACAAACCACATATGCTGGGCATAGAAGAAACATTGCCTTGTTGAAAAAAATTCAGAACAAGGCCAAAGACCAAGGTTTGGAAGATGTGTTTAATTTTATGTTTTGTAAACTAACAACTAAAATTTTACCTTTGAAAAAGGCCAATGTGAACGGGGACAGAGTAATAAAACTAATTGCAGGATTTATTGCTAGTTGGGAAAGACACGTAATTAAGATTAATCAGGAAACTGAAAACGAGGTCAACGAAGAGTCGTTGTCATTTTCCAAGTTTTTGAACAAATTCATGCGTTATATTTTACGGGGTATTGAAAACAAGGATAGAAATATTAGGTACAGAGTCACTCAGTTGGTCGCTGTTATTATGGATAACATATCTGAGATTGACGAGGAGCTATTTGAAATTTTGTCATGGGCAGTATCTAAGAGAGCATATGATAAAGAATCCAACGTGCGTATTCAAGCTATATTTTCAGTCACCAAATTTCAACAAGATGGTCCACAACACATCGATGATATTGGTACTAATGTAAGTCAAACCCCAGATGAAACTGTACTGGAAGTCTCTGCTGATGAGATCAACGCAGCCAGTATGTTAGTGGATATAATGAGAAACGACTCAAATGCTGAAGTTCGTAGGGCATCTATGTTGAATTTGGTGCAGACTGAAAAGACCTTGCCTTATATCCTTGAAAGGGTAAGAGATTTTAGTGGGATTAACAGAAGGCTTGTGTATTCCAGAGTATTGAAAAACATGAACAATTTGTTTGAGATTTTAGACAAAACGGTACTAGATAAGCTAATCACATGGGGTTTGGATGACAGAGAAGAATCGGTGAGGTTGGCATGTGTCAAGCTAATAACAGTGCACTGGTTAAACATGGTCAACGGAGATATTGTTGAGTTACTAGGAAAACTAGACGTTATGAAAAGTAAAGTCGTACATAGAATTATAGAACAATTGTTTGAAACTAGAGACGATGTTATAGACAAGATCAAGTTCCCTAGAGAAATATGGGATCATTTTACTTCTGAAATTTCCTTTCTATTAAAATGCCTGTACAATTATTCTATTGCTAAAAAGTTAGACTACATTATTGAAGAAAATTATCTGGAAACCGTAGAATTTGTTTCCATTTTGTCAAATTACATTAACAAAGGGCTTTTAAGATCAGATCCAGAACTTTTATTTATATCCAAACAGTTATTAGAAATTGCTCTGAACTACGATTACAGTGATGAGGTTGGGAGAAGAGACATGATGAATTTAGTCAGAAATCTTTTATACCAGAAAAAATTGGATGAAGAATCAGTGAAATTATGCATTGGAATTTTATATAAACTTGCAATTAATGAAAAGGATTTTATCACCATGACGATTGAAATTGCACAGGATATAAGAGATGAGTCTATTGAAGTTCATGAAAAGAGAAGAAAAAAGAACTTGAAGAAAAGAAAAAGATCAGAAAATGGTAAAGGAACAAATACAGATGATAGTAATGATGAAATTGCAGAATCAGATGACGAAGAGGATGATGATGAAGACGACAGTGCTATAGACTCTTTTGTTTCTGCGGTTGACAACTTGGTAGACAATGGGCAAAATAAGGATGCAGAATTAGAAGCAACTAAAAATAATAGAGTTACAGAGGATATGTTGGAAGAAGCTGTTTTATTGAAATGTTTAACAATCTCAAGATATATGCTTGAACTTGTGAAGGAAAAAACCGAAAGTATAATATTTTCTTCACTAATTGAAACATTAATTACACCTGCAGTCCGTAATACGGATGCTGAAATTAGAAACATGGGTGTGAGAAATTTGGGTTTGTGTTGCTTATTAGATGTGGAACTAGCTACTGAAAACATGTATATTCTAGGTATGTGTGCATCTAAAGGTAACGCTTCGTTGAAAGAAATTGCGTTACAAGTTATTGTCGATATTTTTTCTACTCACGGCACCAAAGTTGTAGACGGTGAAGGAAAGGTTGATTTGATCTCAGTTCACAAAATTTTTTACAAAATTTTGAAAAACACAGAACTACCTCAATGCCAGGCAATTGCAGCAGAAGGTTTGTGCAAATTGTTTCTTGGAAATGTCATTTCAGATGACGATTTATTTGAAACTCTAATTTTATCATACTTTTCACCAGCAAATCAAGACAATGAGACATTGATTCAAGCATTTGCATTCTGTTTGCCTGTATATTGTTTTTCCCATCCTGAACACCAGGAAAAAATGAGTGTTATTGCCACTGACGTCTTTTTCAGATTGGCAATGTTGTGGACGGATTTGAAACAAGGTGACTCTAATTCAGATTCCATGCTAAAGCCAAATATAATTTTTCAACAATTGATACATTGGACTGACCCTTCCCAAGTTGTTAACCACACTGCGGACAGCGTAGAAAATTGTAACTATCAATTGAATTTTTTGAAAAGCTTATTGGAAATTTACTACAGATTTGATCAAAGAGAAGTTAAGAAGATGATATTGAACAATGTAAACAAGTTTTACGTCTGTAAAGACAAGGATTTAAAATTATTGGTAGATGTTAAAGATTTGATTGCCGATATAATTGATGGAGATGATGTAGCGTCATTATGTACAAACCCATTGAAGAAATTTTTGAATAGCTTAAACGAGTCAATTCAACAAAGCATGATAAAAAATAATGTCTCAGAAGAAGACTTAGAAAAGTTGAACCTTGAAAGTCAAACTTTTGAGGAAGCAGGAAAAGATGATAAACGTATTAGTGGCGAATCTAGCGTTCTACAAGATATGCCAGAAATAGCTACGGCTCCTGAAGAAGAAAGTTCAGTCGTGCGTGTCGTAGATGACATGGAGAACACTGAATATAAAGATACAAAAACTGATAAAATAACTGAGACTCCAGAAGTTGACACATTCTCCGCAAAAAAATTTGAAAGAAATGTTAGTTTTATTTTACCTGACATCAGCGATGCAGGTGAGTTGAGCTCCAGTGAAGAGACTTCTTACAAAGAATAATTAATAGTTGAAAAAAAAACTTAACGCGTATATTTATGTTAGACATGTTTAATTAATTATATATACTGATGCTTTCGAGTTCTCTAGAAAAACTCTTTTAAAATCTGATCATCTTTCAAATTTCTATGTACCACGTAGTATAATTCCAGAAGCAAGTTAGGGAATCTTTTGGTATAATAATCAAAAAACCCTTCTGGAAACGGACCTAATAAAATTTTTAAATCTTCAGGCAAATCCATAAAATGATGGTATTTATTTCTAAAAGTTCTCAATAAATCCATCACTTTTTCTCCGTTATATTTTCTATATTTACCTAGATTCTCCATGAAAACTTGATCAAATTTGGCTGTCCAATCTCTATTAGAAACTATAATAGGTGAAACTTCTTCTAGTTTTAGTAATAACGGGCTAGGCGGGTCCCTTCTTTCAACCTCAAATCTATCACTAACTTTTAACAAAAAGTCCAACTTTTTAGTTTTACTCCAAAACAGTGGATGCTTCAAAATAGAGCTTGCAGTTGGTCTTTGATTTGGACTATTAGAGATCATCTTAGTTATCAAGTCCTTAGCCTCAATGGACAAATATTTTTCGTCCAATTTTATATCATCAAGGCTGTAATGCTGTTTAATAATATTGTTTTCCCTAATGTACTTTGCACCAAATGGATGTTTCCCTGATGACAAAACATAGTAAAAAATACACCCCAAAGAAAAAATATCAACTGCTCTAGTCAAACGAACTTTTGTTATAGGGTCATATATGATCGGTTCAGTAGACTGATTACTATGCGCACTCATTGTCGAAGGTTCCTCTTCGCTTTGAATAGAATCCAGTTTAGAAGAAAGAAAGCTTTTGCCCTTTAGTAATTCGGGAGCTCTCCAGCCTGTTGTTCCGGCCGGGTCTTTCATGTTGGTTCTAAATGATGATTCTTCAGCTTCTAATTTTTTGCAGAGACCAAAATCTGATATCAATACTCTGACTTTTCTCTCTTTTTTACCGTCTGGTTGATACTTTTTCGATGGCGCTAATAAAATATTTTGAGGCTTCAAATCCCTATGTACAATTTTCAAACTATGCAAATATTGAACACCCAAAGTTAATTGATATAGTGTATCTAAAACATCCATATTATCAATAATTTCTTGAAGCTTGTTTGAATTCACATTTTTTTCTTCTATTACATTGTCCAATGAAGTTGAACATAGCTCCAACGCAATGTACAAAAATTTGTCCGTTTCTTCAGAACAATAGTACCTAACAACATTAGGGTGATCATCACTCATAGACAATAACTTAATTTCTTGGGATGCAATGTCGTAGAAGTCCAACAAAAGTCTCTTCACTGCAACAGGTCTGCCTTGAAAATTACCTTGGTAGACAACTGTACCAGCAGAACCATATCCCAATATTTTTTCAGAAATCTTAATGTTCACTAGACTGTGATCTTTGCTATCCGCAGACTTTGTTTCAAAGGTTGTCCCATCAGGTCCATAAATTTCAATTACAGATGAAGAATTCTTGTTTGTTTTTTGACCACCACGTTTTCCTCTTTTCCTTTTCTTTTTAGTGACATCCGTATTAGTCATAATACTGTTTGGGTAATCTGCATGTGTGATATCGGAGGTTTCATTTGTGTCTTTATTATTTCCATTATCATGACTGTTGTTTTGAGTTTTAGAAGAGGAATCATGAATTACAGTACTCTCATCGTGTGCAATTTGAATTTCTTGTGTTTCTAAATTTGGTGGATTTGAGCTTAGCCCACTTTTTTCAAGAATAACATTGAGAGGCGGTATGATATTCATCTTCCCTAAAAACACCAATGAAAATGTAAAAACAATAATAATAATACCTGTTTCCACTAGTCTATAGGCTAAATTCCCTATCAAATAAGGTATCGAATGTCTATAATGGAGCTCAAGTTCTTTTGCAAGATTTTCTTGAACTTTTAGTTTATAAAACAACAATTCTTCTTCAGTGATATATTTTTTTAATCCTTTAGATAGTTCCTGGTCAATATAATTAGGACTTTCAACCTGTAATGATGGTAAGTTATCTTTGTTGTGTTCAATAAGACCATAATCGTTATTGAGCGATCCAGTATCATCTAAGTTTGTGTCCGAATAGTACCATGCAGATTTCAACAAATGAACCCCTGTGATTGATGTTGTAAACATATCGGCATCATTCAAAAGATTTGAATTTCTCCATTTCGCACTCATTTCATACTTTGCTGTTGGTGCAGCGTCTACTAATGAAGGGTAGTTAATATTAGACATTGCAAACCAAGAACCATTTTCTGTTTTATCTAAATAGACATATGTAGAATCTTCATCAGCATCGTAAAGTTTATTATAATGATCAAAAAAAAGTGGCTCATTATAACTATCAGCCACACTTGGGAAGGAATTTAATGGATGTGGAAGCAAAAACTTTTCTCTTGAAGCAGGCTCTACAAAAACATCAAAGATGTTGTTGATAATACCTGGAAATTTAGGTGTTAGCCATTTAGCAGAATGCTGTAATGAATCTATAGCTAACAAAGAGCCGTCCCTAAAAGGGGACACAATAAGACCATCCGTCGAAGAAGTGTGTTTGAATGCCAACATTGTATCCAAATTGTTGTGTTGCCATTTTGAGTATGTAACATTGTAATATGTATTATCTTTAGGGGAATAAATTATCAGTTCGTAAACTGATTTACCAACATTTAAATACTGCTTACATTCATTTTGCACTTCATTATCAGATTCCAAATTTTTATGTAAAAAATTCGAATTTCCTAAATCAGAACTGTAGCATTTTTCTTGTTCTGAATTTTCAGAAAAGTACATTTTATTTTCAGTTCCAGGTCCGTAAGCGGCAATAATCTCACCATTCAAAAGATTAATGGAATAAATAGCCGTTTTTTTGTAACCGGTGTACACTTTTTCGTCTTCAATTGTAGTTCCTAAGTTGTCAACTACAACATCTGTTTTCAGGTATATTGGGGATTGGTCAACTAACTGTTGAATACTAGCAGGAATTCTGTGTAAACCACTAAAAGTATTGAAAAAATATAAAACACCGTCTCCATACGGCTCTACTATTAGAATATCTCTCTGGGTTTGAAATTCATTTGTTGTGTTCCCATCAGAAGATTGTTCTTTGATTTGCAACAGAGGTTGGATGTTTGGTCCCTCTGTGATTGACCATAATTTTTTTCCTGTGTCTCTATGTACAGCATGTAGACCACCTTCAATATCAGACACTAGTAAAATCTTTGATAAATCCAAATTTTGCAAATCTAGTTCTCCTGTTTTTCTTTTCTTAGTAACATCCGACCCATAAACTTTCTGTAAATCAGCACGATCGTTTTCCAATCTTGATGCTGAATGAGTCGTTTTATTTTGACTTCTGTGTGACTGTTCAATAGAGTTTGACACTTGGGTCACACTTCCCTTTGAGTAATATTTGAACACAGGAGATGTTTTAACAGGTTCTGACGTAGTTTTCGATAAACTTTTTTCATTCAGTGATATTTTTTGTGGAAATTTTTTGTTATCAAAACCCAAACCCTGTGTTGTGGATGGTTTGTTTATATCTCTCGGCACTGAGCTTATCTGTTCATTTGAGTGTTCAGACAATCGCAAGCTAGATGATAAGGACTGGAGGAGCTGATTGTTTTCTTTCGTATGAACTTTGTGAACAATACCTTGATTGGTGTTTTTCTGATTATTTCCTATACTTCTGCTCCGTCTAGTTCGTCTTTTTGTTGAGCTTCTTGCTGAGTTTTTAGGTGAATACGATAGACATTCTACTACTGCCAAAAATATTAATATCAGATAGAGCAGTGTCTTTAAATTGAGTGAGACTCTCATAATTATATGTTTATGTTCCTAGTTTTTTTTGTTGTGTGGTTTGTTCAGTTATTGTTGTTGATGATGATGTATGTTTTTTGATTGATATGATGATGGGAAATAATTATGACCTATGTGTGTCAATCTGATTCTCGCAGTATATATAAATATAGTAATTAAAGCCCGTGGGTAGATTCTTATTAATAATAAAAACAAAGGGATGATAGTATGTCTTATTTGATGGGCTTTTATGATTTTTACATTGATGAAAGCCACATACTTTAATAGTCTTTCTAGGACGTTACTCATATGATTACAGTTCATGTTCAACTTTGAGTCTTGTGTGATTTTGAGACATTCCATATATTCCTTCTTTTTTTATTTTTTTTCTTTTTTTCTTGCATATTTTTGTTCGGTTGAATTGAAAATATTTTCTTTTTCTGTGCAGGGTTTTTTAGAAACATTCATGTGCTGAAAAGTTTTTATGTTATGTACATCTTTGCCTTCGAAATCAGGAACAACTGTGTTGAAGATTAGAAGATAAAGAGATAAAGAGAGCGATGCGTTTATATAAAATCCAAAACGTTAAATACTTATTAAAATTTTGCAACGTCATAAACTTTGACTAAAATAATAAGTATAAAATACACCCGGTAACTACCTTGGAATTCAGAACTGCGTGTGTGTGTGTTACAAAAGACTATATGAATATCATGACTGTGCTGGTTGAGGTTTAACATTGCGTAGGAAACTTTAAATTATTGGTTTTTGTTTTTCAATTAAACTTTCTTGAGTAAAAACAAAAAGAAAAAATATGAAAAAGCAGAAGTAAATGCAACTTGTAAGAAGTCATTGAGACTTTTCATCATCCATTGCATAACCCAACTCAACAATAACCTCGTTTATGGTGCAACCTTTGTCTCTTGATACCATTTGCGCCAAGTGCATCCCTGTATCTTTTAACTCATTGTACTCTTTAAGCTTACTTATATGTGTTTGTATGATTGAATCAGGTAGAATATCTTTAATTTTAATTAAGTCAGTGGTGTCAATCAAGGTTTCAAATTCTAGTTTTAGTTTATCAACGTCAGCTTTTAAACTTTTTACCTTGATATTTTTTGTCTGAATAACTTGTTCCATATTTATATTTTGATTAGTGTTGTTGTTGTTGTTTCTTTGTTGTCATCTTGACTAATAACTTTATAACTATGATTACATTTTATATCAAATGAATGAAAATCGGATAAAAAATAACCGCCCAAAAAGACATCAAAAAAAAGGGGAAAGCAAGAAAAGCCTAAGATTTTTAAATAAAACATAATTTCTACCCAAACAAGTGTTGCTTACTAAAACAAATGTTCATTAGTGTACCTAGATACATATAATATATAAGAAATGAAACTGCTTTTCGACATTACTAAAAAATAAAGTTAGTTGCATAACGATAGACTACGACGAATAATTCAAAAAAGATTTCAAATCAGCCAACTCCAAATCCAAAACGTTAACAAACTCTTTCAAGTCTTGAAGCTGGTGTGTCTTCAAATTCTCTCTTGAATGTTTTAAATTTTTCAATTTTGCGTATCCTTGAACATGTTGACTTTCTTCATAAACATTAACTGAGTGATAAGACTCATTGTCATTTTTAAACTGTTTGTCGTCTTGTTTATTGACAAAATCATGACTCTCAATCCATGACCAAATGTCCGACTCAGTCTGCATGACCAACTCAGAATTTTTTGTCTTTTCATTCTTATAAAGATTGTTCAGTGATGGGACGTAATTCGATTGAGACAAAATAATTTTGTTCCCACCAACGGCCCGTTCAAGCTCGGAAACATTTTTGTGAAATGAAAATCCAAACAAGTATTTAGAAACAACAATGATGAAAAAACTCCACAAAAATATCTTGTCTAAAGAAGCATTTGGAATGTCCAAAATCAAATCCAATAAACTTCTGTTTTGATCAGCAACATTATATTCCTTTTTATTGGCGTCGGTTTGAGTAGGAACAGCTTCATCTCCTAAAGCTTTGTTGCTTTTCAGATCAAGATTTTTTCTTTTGCCGTTCTTTTTCATAGATTTCTTTCTCTTTTTCAATTTTCCTTTAGCTTTACTTGCAAATACTCCATTTTCAAAATCTTCAATTATTTTATTCATCTCTTCTAAAAGAATTTTCAAGGACTCTTTTTGTCCATCATTAGACCCTTTTTCAATCGCACCTTTGATCCAACTCTTTGCACTAAATACACATTTTGAAACAACAAATATTTTAGTTTTATTTTTCTCTGCCCATGAAAAATATAATTTAGTCTCCACAACGAATGAATTTCCGGATGGCACATCAGGAGATTTTGTTTCTTGTTTCACTAAAATATATTTATCAACGTCAATGTGTTCAATAAACTCTTCAACAAGACACCTCGTCTGTTTAGGCCCTAAAGAAGATCCCAAAGGCTTCACAAATTGATATTTTCTTTTGTTGTTACTGAAAGCCGGAATATCACTGATTTCAATGTTTTTCTGTTTCTCAATAATTCTTTTACAAAAACTAGAATCATCACCAAATAAAATTTCAAAAGTAGTTCCCAAAGGTAAATTTATGGTTTTGTTTTCAACAATAACTGTATCAGCTTTATCTTTTTCGTAAGGATAATCAGTTGGCTCATGCTCTTGTGGGCCTCTCGTTGGCAATTTGTACTCTTCATCAGGCCCTTCTAAACTATCCTCCTCAGAAACGCTCTCTTCCTTTGATTTTCTATCTTCTCCAACATTTTCAATTTCTTCTTTTACAAATTCTTTCAATTTCTTTACCAAAACAACAGATGTTTCTTGAACACCTGAAAAAGTTCCCTTTTCTATAGCTGACTTCAACCATGATTTTTTATCCCATACTACACTTACTATTATAGTTATTTTGGTTTTATTGTCTGATCCCCAAGACAGAAAATGTTTGGATCTAACGTAAAAAGAGTTTCCTGATGGAATATCTGGTGTTTTAGAAACCTGATCAATTTGACAGTAATCTTCAAAATCACAATGTTTGATTGTCTCTGTAATAAAGCATGTAGTTTTACTAGGACCTATACTGCCAGGAATTGGTTTAGTATAATTATACTCTCTTGTACTGTCTCCCTCTGAAAATTGCGGTATTTCAGATATGTTATAGTTCCCTTGACTTTTGATAATATCATGTGCGTACTGTACATTGGTTCCAAATAAAACTTTAAAAACAGTTCCAATTGGAGCATCTATTAGTTCTTCAGCAACAACTTTTTCTTCATCTGTTGGTTTGTATTTGATATCAGTTGGTGCGTGCTTTTGAGGCCCTTGTATAGCTCCCGGTGTTACTGGTTGTTCATATTCGTCATCAGAAGTCATATCCTCGTCGTTTGAATAGTCTTCGTCTTCTAAATCACTGCCCATGTTTTCTTCGTCCGAGTTTTCATCATCGTAATCCAACGATCTTTTTTGCTTTTGATCAAAATTTGATACATGCAACTCATCACCTGTAGCTGTGACCCCATTTGTATTTTTGCGAGACCCATGAACTCTTTTTGAGCCTGCAAAAGTTGTTTTTAAAATGGAATTGTTCCAAACACGTGTGATCACTTCAAAAACAGCGTCTCTGTTAATGAATGACGCAAACAAATACCTTTTATGCAACGTTTGGACAGAAATTGCATTAGGAAACACTACTGCTGTGTTTTTCTTTTCTAACTGAACAATGTCATTTATTGTAATAGTAAAAGTTGTGACCCACCCAAGAATATTAGATTTAAAAATAATGTAGTTTTCAGTCAAGTATAGTTTACCTTGAATTAAAATATCTTTAGAATATGCACAAGCATATTCGCTTACCAAATTCTCATCCTCAGGAATGATCTCTCCTAGCATGTGATGAAATACCTTGTTTTTTCTTTCGTTCGATTTTATCAATCCACTGATTAGCGAATCCTCATCGCTGGAAGTTGAGTTAGTGTCATTTCCAACAAATTCGTCCTCTCCGTCAACTTCTGATACATTAGAAGATCTTGATCCTGATCTAGACCGCATGAAGGATGTTCTCCCAACAACTTTTTCCTCCCCATTTTGTCTTTTAGTAGAGTTTGGCTGTTTTTCTGACCTTTTGAATGAGATTGTACGTCTTTTTTTCAATTGCTTTTTCAAAAGATCAGAAGAATCAATTAGTTCGTCATTTATATTTCCAAGAGACATATTTTCGGTATTGACACTAACAGAGGAGTTAGTTTTTGAATTCATCAGAGATAAATGACCAACGCCAACACTTTCACCTCTTCTCCTAGTTTGGTTTTTATCAAAATTATCAAATGTCGACAGACCTCTTATTCTACTTTTAGAACTATCCTTAGAAGAATCAGGTAGAGAAGTCAAACTCTTGTAGTTCGCAGGTTTCCCAACAATATTGTCTACAGAGACTGATCTGGGAATATAAGGTGAAGATGTTACTTTTTGTGACATATTCATCCTGACATCATTTAAATCTTCCTCACTGCCATTGGCTTGTGTTTCAATAAAATCAGAATTATCAGGAATCCCTAACGCATCTAATGTCAAACTTCCGTTTCCAATTTCTGTTTTTTCTTGCCCTGATATAGATTTAAAATTGATGTTGTCTAGTGCAGATCCCTCGCTTATTGTTCTGTGTAGATTCAAATTTTCGCTTGATGGTTTAGTAAACTGTCTTGAACCAGAATTTTGGCCTGTGTCTTCCACGGGACTAAACACAAGCTTTGGTTCATTCGGCCCGTCAGGAGATCTGGCGCTGTAAAATTTCAACAAAGGTGATTTATAGTCACTAAAATTTAAAGATTCGTTATCGTCTCCAATGATACTGTTGGCCTGTTCAGGTAAGGGACTAGCTGACTGTGAAATCGGCGTGGGATTCATATCCATATCCAAATATGAGGAATTAATTTTTGAAGCATCACGCAACCCAAAGTTCGGACTAGCTGCACGAAAATTTTCGTGGTCATATTTCTTAGCTTGCTCATCGTTTACTGGTCCGGCTTTAGATGACAAATGAGTGTCTAAATTTTTCAGAAAGGAAAGCGAATTTTTAGAATCATCAATTGTGTCCTTGCTTTTAGTTTCTGCAGGATGCATATATTGCTTCGTATTAGGAAGTCCTTGAGATTGTTGTTGGCTATCTTTAAAAGATTGTGCTGGAACACTAGATGACGATTTCATATTATCCCCATGTGGTACTTTGTGATTACCGGTATCATTTTTGCCAGCACTAGCAATGTTGGCAGTACTAGTTTTGTTAGAAGTTGGTGGTGTGGAATTAACTGAAATTTCACTAGAATTTTTAACATCTTGCGAAAATCTAGGAAGTAGATGAGTAGCAGCAGACTGGGCTACATTGAAGAAAGAACTCAATCCGTGTTGATAACTATCCTTTTCTTCGTCAGTGTGACCAGTATCAAAATCGTCGGCCTCTAAACTTGAATTACCAGCTCCTGGAAACTGACCAGTAGATTCATTGTTTTCTTGGTCGTCCTTTTTATAATGAAGACCAATTTTTTTCTGTGTGTCATTATTATTTTGACCATTAGTATCGTATGGTACTTGATTTTGTTGATTTTTGTTGTTTTCAAAGTCTTCTGTGGTTTCGTCGTCTGAAGAATAACTCATTTTTGAACGGTTTAACTTGTGAATGGGAGGCAATAAACTGTCGGTGGATTTTTCATTAGATATCCTCAGCGAACGGCTAGTCACCTTTCCCCTAGTTAAAAGGTTTGACGGGCTCCTACTTCTATTTTCATTTGAGTGATGAAGAAGACTTCCATTTTTCCTAATTTTCTTTTTTTTCAATGGTGTAGTGTTACTGCTATTTAAAGAGCTAGATGAACTGTCCTCGTTCAGATAAGCACCAATAGCGTTTAGACTATGGGATCTAGGAGCCGAATTTTCGCTTTTGTTTCTCTTCTTAGAAAGAGACAATGGGTTGTGTAATATATTTATTTTAGCCATGTGCGTATTCTTTACAATGTGGTAAAGTCAATGGCGTAGTTTCTGATAATCTAAGAATAGCTCGAATGAAAAAAAAAAATGAAATAAAACACGAGTAATGAACAAAAGCACAAAATAAGCTTTCACGGTTGTATCAATGTGTATTACTTTAGTTGTATTCTTGTTTATTTTATTTTTACTGTTGCTATATTTTAATTAAGTGTAAAATGTTTTTAATGCACAAGATCTTATGGTTTGTGATTAAAACGGAAAGTCTTTATATACATACACTTTACAGACTTGAATTACCGCTAAATCCTTTTTGTCCCTTCTTTTTGAATTTTTTTAATTTGCCAAATGTTTGTCTAAACGTCAGACACATGATACCAAATATGTTTTCTCTACATAGTTTTCTGAGTCAAGTATGACTGAGCACACAGCACATGGGGGAGAGGGGAGGTTCATACTCTCAAATGACAACCAAGTTACAGTTGAAAAACCCAAAAAAATATTTTTAAAAAAAAAAAATGACAGTATAATGTTGGTCACGTGTGTTGTGATTTGTAGCGCGTGTTTAAAGTTGGTTAGTGTGATGACAGCCTAATGTATTTTACTTAATAGTACATACTTATCAGTGTTTTTATACAAAAAAATCTGTATTTCAATAAACATTGGTTTTTCCAGTTGTTATTATACATATACATCGGTTTATACAATCATTATATTATTTATTTTCATAATAAAATTACCTCTTTCATAACTAAAAACAAGTCAAAAGAGGTGCGTGAAAGACACTTTTAATTTAACGGTCTTCAGCCCACTCGTTTTCTCTTTTGATGGCAGCTTCTTCTTCTGGAGTAAAGTCGTTGACAATGTTAAAAGTTCTTCTAATTTCTTCTGGAGATCTTCCTCTGATCATTTCAGCAACGACTCTGCAACCAGAGTCCAACAAAGGTTTGATGTTCAAGTAGTTGGCGGCCAAAATGATTTCATACATCATTTCTTGGTCCACTTTCAAGAACTCTCTGTCCCAGGAATCAATAGGAGCAGACTTTCTTGAGTCATCGTCATCGTCGTCTGGGAATTTAGAATCTTTGTGGTGTTCGGCCCATTGTATAACTTTTTCCAACACGGACGATCTCACGTTTGGAACTGGGATGATGATGTCTTCCATGCTGGCAGCTTTAGCTGCATCATCGCCTTCAGTGGCATCATCATCAATGTTGTTGTTCAACATGTTGCTTAAAAAGTTCTTTAACAAAAGAGATCTTTCAGCAATAACTCTTTCAACATCAAATTTTTCCCCTTCTCCGGAAACTAAAGTGACTTTTTGTTGGGACATTTTATGGTATATGTGTGTGTGAAATCGCGGGGGGGTTGGTTCTATTAGAGGTTGATTTTGTAAAGTACAAGAGTTGAAATGTTCAATAAGGTACTATCTATATAAAAATAGAAATCAAGATCAATCATTAGTGTTCATTATCAAGCTTCAAGAACCGTCCTCTTACCTGTTTCCACCACACCACAATATTCTTTGTTTTCCTGTTTGCTCTTATTTTTTTTTTTTTTCTTGAATATTTGATATTTTGTATTACAGAATTTTAATCAGGGTAAGTACTTTCTCCAGTGTCATGTGACTTCAACCCCTAGTTTTTTTTTGCTCTGCAATGTTTATATTTGTTCAAAAAGTTTTGAGTTTCAAAACAGGTGGGTTTAATGTTGGAAACTTAAAAACATGACATTTGAAAATAGACCTAGGTTGGTTATAAATTCCTTGACAAGATAAGCTTTTGTGCGTCAATAAATCAGATTCAGTGATTACTACATATAATCTTTGCATGAAGTTTAATTGGTCAATTGCTCTTTTTGGTCAATTGCTCTTATTGGTCAATGCTTATTTGATATTTCCCAAGAATTGGGTATAAGTACAGAACTAAGATCTGCGTTGGTCATCTTAAAGAGTTTTATTTTCATACATAGAAATAGAAAAGGGTAAATGTACCTATACACCAAGAGGGGTCACCGGAAATGTCCGAGTGTGGAAAATCCCAAAGGCTCTGTGTCCCCACTTGGTTTCTTTTTGAGAAACAGTGCTTGCATTAAAAAACATGATAGCTTAAATAGACTTATTTTAGTAATTTTTTTGGACCATTGTATGTTTTTTTCATTTAGATGACGCACAAATTGGAATCTTAATATGCAACCCTGTTTGTTAAATTTCATTTGATTCTTTGAATAGTCAGATTCACCTGAAAAAAGACTCACAATAATTTTTAAATAAATTTTTTTGAGTGTCCGAAATCACTTCAGAGATAGTAGGTAAACACATTAGGATCACATGTCAATAAGACTCAAAAAAATGTGCTAGTTTGATGAATAGTTAACAAAAGATACACGTTTAAATATTACTATATATACTTGCACACAAGTCGTCTAGTTCCGGAAGACTGTCAATCACAGAAACCAAGTTTGAGTAAGGCGTCGTGTTGGCGTTTGTTAAGAGATTTTGATTGATCAAATCTTTACACGATATGGTTAACAAGGCTAGTTTGTATTCTGCAAAACTTTCTGTTTCTTCAGCTTCAACCATGTCTTCGGTCTGTTGTGACAAAGACAAGTCTTGAGAAGATGTCACTCTCTTGGCAGTCTTATCTGTCTTTTTTCTGCACTTTCCTTCTACTTGAGTCATGCAATACTTGTAGGATTCATTGATCAAGTTTTCCAATATGATAGACATCACAGTACTGTCCAAACATTTTTTCAATTCATCAATCAAATATTTAAATTCCGTATTGTTACTGGATAAAATATTGAATACTTGTGGATCAAGAGATTGATGTAAAGTATAATCTTCTTTGTCAATAGTATCTGGATACAAAATAGAAACTAATTTGCTGGACGCGTTCTCAGAGGAAGAATTGGACAAAACTTTTTCGTTGGTTTTAAACAAAACTTGAGATATTTTTAAACTGAAATCTTCAATAGATAGTAAATCATTAGGCTGAATATCTTGAAACTTTTCCTTCACTTCTTCTTCAATGATCTTGTAGTACGTTTCAAACCCTCTATTCAATAACCACCAAGAAATCGATAAGAATGCTTGCTCGTTGCAATAGTTGATTTCTTCTTCAGTGATTTCTTCTCCATTCTCCACGTACCCTAATCCATTGTTGCTCTTTGAATTAAAAGTACTGTCAGTAGTAGGAGTAACCCACGAACTGATCCATTCAAACACACCAAATTGTGAGAACGAGTTTTCTTTTTGTTTTTTCAATTTTTCCTCCCTCAGATTACTCAAGAGATATTCTCTTCTGGAAAGAATGTTAAGTTGCACTCTGGTCAATAACAACAAGGATGAAACTGTGTAGATGGTGCAACACAACTTTGTTATACTTTTCAACTTTAACTCGTTCCAAAGTTGAGTTTTCATTTCTTTTTTCTCCTCAGGGGTTGTTTCGCCATTGGATCCAACTGTTTTCAATTTGGCAACAATATCATCCAAATCCAGTTTTTTGTTCAAAACCAACCCAACAACAGGGATTAGCTCATACACAGTGTAAAGAGAATCCTGCTGTGTTTGCTGAAACTTTCTCTTTATTTGCTCCTTAATGAATTTTTTTTGTTGTAATTTCCGAGATTGCTGATCCAACCAGTTTCTTAAAAGATAGATACCCACTCCTGTGGTAGTTATCACTGTTAAAAGAGTAACCGCAGATGTAACTAACAACTTTTTTCTATGTCTTTGAAGAAAGCTTGCCATTGTTCTATTGACTTGATGATGACTTTTGTACTGCTTTTCTCTTTTGTTGTTGTTTTGTTTATTTAATATTGTCTACTCATTTATTATTTCTTGAATCATTACAGTTATTTTGTAGTCATTGAATCAAGAAATACACACTACAAGCTTCAAAATTTTTTTTTATTTTTTTTAAGCTAAGCAAAAAAGATGTACACAGACAAAGTGCATTCCAAGTGATATCTGAAAATCTCTGTTTTTATCTCCCTTTAAGGAAAAAGATTACATCCGACGTTTTTTTGACGTTTCTTTGACGTTTTTAGTTTTTCTTTTTTTTTAATGAAAAAATTAATTTTTCCAATTTTCTCTTTTGGTTTTCTTGTTCATTGGGAATTTTTCTGAATTTCTAGTTTTCTTACAAAGTTTATACAGACGCAGTATTTAGGTTCATCGATTTATTATTATACTTTATATAATCTACGTATATATAATTCATGAACATAAGAGTAGAAAAGGTAGCACAAGAAAACCAAAAACAGACACTTAAACGTACAAGATACCCCAAAAAACCATGGATGACACAGAGAAATTTAAAAAGTACATGAAATACTTCAACAAGCAGTTGACTAAATTTCAAACTGATCTAAACACTAAGGTGCTAAACAAGTCTTTGGACGATAGATTGCTAGTGGAGCTTGCAGGGAGTGACAAAAAACTAGACAGATTGAAGACCTGTAATGAGTACGCATACTTGCTTTCTTCTTTGGTTTTCATCTACCAAAAGTTGAATGGGGACAAAGACACATCCAATGTCATCAGAGAGTTGGGAAGAATCCAATCGTACATGGCTGACTCCGAGAGATTGAGTGGTAAGAAACAAGCTTCGTCTTCTTCTCAAAATAACGAGCAGCGCGTCAACAGCAGTATCAGTCAACAAAACTTCCAAGCCCAACCACAAGGTACACACATCAAGTTCCAAGAAACTCCACGTCCATCTACTGAAGATAGCGATGCAAAGAAACCAGACGAAAAGGAAGTCAAGAGTATATCGGCTGAAATTCTAGAAGAATTGAATACCAAGA
Organism: Hanseniaspora occidentalis var. citrica; assembly: GCA_030573535.1. Lineage (NCBI taxonomy): Eukaryota > Fungi > Ascomycota > Saccharomycetes > Saccharomycodales > Saccharomycodaceae > Hanseniaspora > Hanseniaspora occidentalis. The sequence goes on from JAJMDI010000180.1 coordinate 27,641, forward strand.
AACTGAGCGCATCTATCAAAAACAAGAAAAGCCAGGTGCAACCTAAAAAAGTTGTCAAACCTTAAGAATCTCTTGTCATATGTACATTATATAATATATTAATTTAATTATTGGTGTTTTTTTTTTAAAACAAATTCTAGCTAGAACTTAAGAGCTAAAGCATTAGACTGTTTGTGTCTTGACATTATATTTCATGAATTATATTTGAACAGTCACATGATCAAATGCATTCTCCGGGTAGCGCTGCTAACTTTACAGATTGAGAAAATGTTTTTCATTTCGCCCCCAAAACCATTGTGTGGTTAATATACAGTAGCCAAACAACCAATAAGGTGTAACTGTCCTCATAGAGTAAACAAAAATTCACCAGAACAGAGTAATAAAAAAACCACACAATATTTATTTGTTGACTAGAAAATATTACAAACTACTCAGAAATAAGAAAAACAAAAAGCCAACGATACAGAGCCAACATGTCACAAGAAGATATTGCAACTTTTTTATCAATCACTAATGCGGAATCCCCTGATGTGGCAAGACAATTTCTAGAAATGTCGGGAAGTAATTTGGAAACCGCGATTGCCTTGTTTTTTGAACATGGAGCATCAGCAGCCAAAAATACTCACGGCTCAAATAATGATACTCCTTATATTCCGCCAGAAGAAGACAACTACAGAGCACCGGATCAGGCCGTTCATGAAACTTTGATGGATACACACACCGCATACATTCCAGGGGTCGTATATGGTGGGTATGGCGGATCCTTTGGTCCATTACGTAACACCAGTCATCCAAGAGGGGTTTTCAATCAGGACGAAGATTATGACGTAAACACCTATCATGTCCGTCACGATGAGGACGAACACGACATACAGACCCTGGATTCCGACTCTGATGAGGAATTGGAGTTTGACAACTCAGACGAAGAAGACCAATATACAGACGAAGACTATGTTGAGATTGACGAGGATGGCGAGTTGGTTGAAAGAACAAGAAGAGTGAAGAGAAACAACAACAACACTGGCAGAAATCAACAATTCAAAAAAATGCCATCGCACCAGGACAAGTTGGCTCTGCTATTTAGACCACCGTTTGACATGATTGAAAAATTGTCATTGGATGAAGCCAAGCTGCAGGCAAGATCATCGAAAAAATGGATCATGGTCAATATCCAAGCAGTAGAAGTGTTCCAGTGCCAGACTTTAAATAGAGACGTTTGGAAGGATCCTAAAGTGAAAAGACTAATCAAACCAAACTTTGTTTTTCTTCAGTACGCATTGGACTCTGTTCCAGGTCAGGCGTATGTCAATTTTTATTCTTTGACCAAACCAGGAACTGACTCACTGCCACACATTGCTATTTTGGATCCCTTGACCGGTGAAAGATTGAAACAATGGAATGAAAGACCACCAAAAGTAGAATCATTTATTGAGGAAGTTAATGAATTTTTATCAGCATTTTCCTTAGATCCAGCTCACACAAACCCAATAATTCCAACTGAACCAACACCTCAAAAACCAGTGGAAGAATTGTCTGAAGAACAACAACTAGAGTACGCTATTGCTCACTCTATGGAAACTGGTTCCTTTACAGCCGGTGGTGGACAGGACTCCAACATGAAGGGTGACCACACACAAGCAAAACAAGAAGACCCAACAGAAGAACCAGAAGTCTTGGATGAATTTGATCTGATTGAACCTGTTTCTGTCCCAGAACCAGCAAACATTCCTGGATCCACAACCAGAATTCAGTTCAGACTAGGAGACGGTTCCAGAGTTGTGAGAAGATTTAGAGTTGACGATCATGTGAGAGTTATTTACCAATACATCAAGGCTGATCTTGTTGGTTTCCAAGATTCAAGATTCAGCATCGCTACTCCTCAAAGAGAAAACTTAATAGACAAGTTGGACGAGTCAATTGGTGATGCTGGATTGAAAAATAGCAGTTTATTGTTAGAAAAAGAAGAATGAGTATACCGATAATTATATAGTTAACTTTAATATTTCCAAATTGTATTCCTCTTCTAGTCTTGTGAAATTAAGCTTTTTATGACACAATGAGGCCGCAGGGCCCTTTGGTTTTTTTTTTTAATGACGTTCGGTTTTTTTTATTTATGTTTTTTCTGTTTTTCAATGTTTTTTTATGTGTAACGTGTAGTCTTTAATTTGTATGGACTACTTATTCACATTAGTAATAAGTTTTAGACGTCTTACAATAGTAGAAAGAGCGCAAGAAAGCACACACACACAACGATATACATAACTGGACAGGTCAAAAATAGCAGACATAATGAGAGTGCCGTATATTTTGCTTTTATTTATGAGTTTTATGGTGAGCATACTGGCCGAGACGAACGAACACACTAACAATTGGGCCGTTCTAGTATGTACTTCGAGGTTTTGGTTCAATTACAGACACATGGCAAACACTTTGTCCATGTACAGAACTGTGAAGAGATTGGGGATACCAGACTCTCAGATCATCTTGATGTTGAGTGACGATGTCAGTTGTAATTCTAGAAATCTGTACCCCGGAGCAGTTTTCAATAATATGGACCACTCATTAGACTTGTACGGCGAGAGTGTAGAAGTCGACTACAGAGGTTACGAGGTTACAGTCAATAATTTTATTAGACTTTTAACAGATAGATGGGATGAAGACCAACCGAAAAACAAAAGATTGATGACTGATGAAAATTCCAATATTTTTATTTACATGACTGGTCATGGGGGTGAAGATTTCTTGAAGTTTCAAGACGCTGAAGAAATAGCAAGCCAAGATATTGCTGATGCATTTCAACAGATGCACGAAAAGAAAAGATACAACGAGATTTTTTTCATGATCGATACTTGCCAAGCCAACTCCATGTATTCTAAATTCTACTCTCCAAACATTTTGGCTATTGGATCAAGTGCGGTTGGTGAATCCTCATATTCCCATCATTCTGATGTTGAAATCGGGATTGCGATCATTGATAGATTTACCTATTACGCATTGGAGTACTTGGAAAACATTACTGAAAAGAGTTCTAATTTGACGATCCAGGACTTGTTTGATTACTTGACCTTTGAAAGAGTTCATTCACACGCGGGAATGTCTACGGACTTTTATGCCAAGGGTGCAGACAAAGCTTTAATCACGGATTTTTTTGGTTCTGTCCAAGAGATTTTACCTGACTCCTCTGATTTAGATTTGGAAAACAGCAAGACCGTTTTGGATTTGGCTGTTGAAAAGTACACAGAAAGCTCCACTGATGCTGATACATTACGAGCAAGTAAATTCATCGATGGTAGATCTCGCATCAACAAGAACTTTCAATACAAAACCAGTAACATCAGTGTTTATGATGATGCTGCTATTAAAAAATATGCATTTGGTGCGCTTGCACTTTTTGCAACCCTATTATTCGGCACCCTGGCAAGTGGCTCTCAAAATGGACAATCAATTTAAAGACATTGCATCACAATACTAATGAAAACAGGTTTAGTATAATTAAGACATTTATGCATTGGTATATTTTATAATTTAGTTCATAACTTGTATTTTAAAAGTAAAATGAATCTGAAATCTAACGGCAAACAAAAAACTAGTGTACAATGGTGTTGTTTTGGTTTCTCTTTACAAGATAAAAAAAGGGAAATCTGTATACGTCAAAATATAAAGTTTTTTGAAAATGCTTATATATGCTATTTGTGTTTCTGTATAAATTATTCTTGTTGCTGTTGTAACATGACCCAGTTATTTTTGTATTGTTCTAATGATCCGACCAAGTCGTCTTGAATGGAGCGTCTTCTAATACTGTCAACGTCCTTGTTTATAGAGCGGGTTGAAGAGCCGCGAGTCCCTGATCTGCTGGATAGTCTGTTTGAAGATTTTCTTCTACTGATAGAAACAGTTTGGTTTGTAGGGTATTCTTCTTCTTCGTCAGAAAAAATCAAGACATCATGGTCTCTCGTATTGTTACCACGGTGACTATTTAGGGCATCGCGTGCATGGAAAAAATGTGTCGAGTTGTTAACAGTGCTTGACTGTCTTCTTTTAGCAAACACATCAGATTTTTCCACAGTGGACGTTGCGTGTCCCCCAAGCTGTCTTAGAAATTGGCCACTTGGTTCTTTGAAACTTCCGTTTTTGCTTAGAAATCCGCTGTTATGATTGTTACTAGAAAATGATACTCTTTTGTTTAAACTTGGATCACTAGAATTGTTGCTGTAGGTGTGATCTTTCATATGCATCGTAGCTGCATTTGTCAAAGACTGAGAATAGCCACTTGGTGCAGTGTCATGGAAGTATGATGAAGATGAAGACAACTTCGGTGGTTTTTTGTTGAACGATGAAAAACCGCTTTGCCCTGAACTTGGTCTCTTGTTAAAGAAAGAGCCCGATTTCATTGAGTTGTCATTAAAGGAGCTTCTTGGAGTTCTGTTCCCATTGAAACCTGCAGCCAGACTTCCAGAAAAACTGGAGTTCACAAAATGACTGCCGTGCCCGTAGCTGTTGTTCGCGACATTACTCACCACGTTGCCCACAGAATTTTTCCTTTCTTTGAATGCAGAAGACGGAACAGCTAAAGAAGTCCCGAACGGGTTGTTAGCCATTGTGGAAATAGCCGGTGTGGCATGTGTAGCACCCGTTGGGGATTTCAATAGCTCTGGGATACTTCTGTTGGTATGTGATTGTTCGAGTTCGGTGTCGATTTGGAACTGAGTGAAATCTTCGTTCAAGTTGTCCAGCTCGTCTTCTTCTAGAGTGAATAACACTTCTTCGTCCGGGTGGGACGCATGCAAGGAAGCCGTATGTGGAGAATGTTGTCCCTGCTGCTGCTGTTGTTGTTGTTGCTGTTGTTGTTTTAGATGGTGGTACTCGTGGTAAGTGGTGGTATTCAATAGAGCAGAAGGGTCTTCTTCAGCAGCGGGTTTATGAGACAAGTTGCTATAGTCGTGGGTATTGAAACTCTTGCCAAAGGACCCACTAAAAGAACCTCCATATGCGCTACCTGTGTTTGAATATCTTCTTCCAGCATGTATTTTCTCTGCAGTGTTTGGAGATGGAGTCCAAATTTTGTTTTTCTTGTTGCTCATTTGGTTCCCAGTGTTGTTTGAATTGTTAAAGTACTTTGAGTTATTTGCATCAAAAATACCTTCGATGTACTTGTTTTTCACGCTTGGTGGAGTGAAAAAGTCTCTAGTGACAAAAGTGTTTTCTTGCTTTTTGTTTTTGTAGTCGTCAAAAAACTTGTTGATGTGGGAATTTGGTGTTGGGATTGCCAAAGGTTTACGTTTATTCTTGTCAATGTTGAATGTTTTCCGTTTGATATTCAATGGTTGTGTTTCGTAATGGATAACGTTATGATCTTTCTTTTGATGTCCCAGACCCATGTGTTTCTTTGTTGTAGAAGATTGAGGGGTCAACAACATAGATTTACCAATACTGCTGGAGATCTCCCGCTTGCTGAACATATCTTTCCCAGTGGCAACACCGTCTTGAGACTGTGTAGCATTTTCAGTAGTAGTAGTAGCAGTAGTAGTAGTAGTAGGTGGCTCTTCAAAACCTGGAACTTTGACATGCTTGAACATGTCTTTTTCTTGCTCGTTATAGATGTCGTCGTCAAAAGTGTACTGCTTGATGTCCTTCAACTCAAACTTCATTCTTTCCAAGTCTCTGTGTTGAGGATCAATTGCTAAACTGAACAACAATACTTGGAAGAACTCTGGAGTCAACAAGGCAAAGACATCAAACAAGGCCTCTCTGTTGGCAGCAAAATAGCAAAAGGCCTTGTCTGTTTGGTTTGCCACGACAAATGGATTCTTGTGGAAAACCGTGTTTAGCAAAACAATACCTATGGCCCATAGATCGACTTTACTGCACTCGTACGGCGTGTCCAACTCGCTCTTGTCTAGATTACTCTCAAACAGCTCTGGCGACATGTATCTTTCACTCCCAATGTCCCTGTCGAAAGAAGTCTTGTCCGTGGTGGCCAACCCCCAGTCGGTCAACTTGATCGTCCAGTTTCTCACGTCACTGATCAAAATGTTCTCTGGCTTGATGTCTCTGTGGTATATTTTCTTAGAGTGAACAAACTCAACAGCGTTGATCAATTGCAACGCCAAGTGCGTGATCATCTTTGTTGATCTCGGCACTATGTCACTCTTGATGTTCTCGTACAAATCACCACCCATACAGTACTCCATGACAATGTAGGAGTCAAAAAAATCGACCAACTTGATGATATTGTGCTTGTACCCTTCAGCACCGATTTTGGTCAAGATATCCACCTCATGCAACGCTTCAAAGCAGATATTGTTCGACAACTTCGATCTGACATTGGAGTTGATTCTCGATCTTCTGTCCACACTCTTCTCCTTCTCCTTCTCCTTTTCTTTGTCCTTGCCGTTGTTGTTTTTGATATACTTGTTGTATTTGTACTCGTCACTATCCTCACTGTCGTAGTCACCATCGTCATCGTCACTCTCTTCTAGTTTGAAAATATACTTGATAGCAACCAAATTCTGTTCTTTCAAATCAGTCGCCAAAGAAACGTACCCATACGACCCTTTACTGATATCCTCAATCTTCTGGAACCTATTGTTGATAACCCCACGCTCCTTGTACACCTCGTAATCGAAAATCGGCGAAGGAGTTGGAGAACCAGTCCCAGTGCCCAATAACTCTACCATCACTGTATTTCTGTTATCTTGTTTTTATATTTATTGGTTGGTTTTTTTTTTGGTTTGGTCTTTTGAGTTGGGGAAGGATTTGATCTGTAAAAAACAATCTGTAAAGCCACGTCGCTCTTCTTCTTCTTCTACTTCTTCTTATTCAAATCAGTGTTTCAATTAGTATTACTTCTTGATGATTTCTAGAATTTTATACTTTTCATACATCTACAAAGTCTGACGCAATGACTTATATACTTAGAGAGATAGAAATCAGTAACAACACTACTCTATATGCAATAAATGCACCCCTTAGGTGTCAATCAGTAGATAAGTAAGCTGATTATTAATAATACACTTATCTAGCACTATAAGGGTATTTGTCTATGTACTAAAAAATATCGATTATGTTCGAATCGACTTCAACTACTATCGATTACTGTGATGAATAAACAATTGAGGGAAAGATATTCTTCTACTGTATGTACGTATTATCTCTTCGTCTCTCTACAAAAGATTGAAAGGAAAAGGAAATTCTCTGGGCTCGTCGTCCTCAACGACAACAAAAAATACAAAAAAAAAAAAAAACTTTTGTTTTTCTCTCTCTCTCTCTCACTTTGTCTTTCTGTCTCTGCACACCTTTCTGGAACCAAGCTAAAAAAAAAATACGTAGTGTCAACAAATTGAAGCCTACTGTCTTAAACTTGTGAAATAATAATACTACTACTACTAATAATAATAATATTAATAGTCATACCGAAACAAGAGAAAGAAAACTTGGTTATTTGATACCACTATTTGTAAAATAATATTGATCCATATAATTTTTGATAGTTAACTTAAATATTACCTTTATAATCACAGATCATCGATAACTAATGATCATGGACCATTATCATATGGATCAAAAAAAGCTTAAAAAAAAAAAAGAAACGACTGATTTCCCTCTTTCTTCTTGATTCCTGACGTCTAGACGTGTTTCTGTCACGACGTAAAATGCCCAGAGTGCGGGTATGACACAAATCGACACTTACTGCGGACAAAAGAATTGAAAAAAACAAACACGCAATTGTTTTCATGTAGAAACAACTGCAAACCAAACAACACAAGGCAGTCAATCACGTACAACGGAAAGAGCAGAGTCATGTTCTTTTAAGGGTACAAGAAAAAGTTACGCCTAGAGGTCACGTGGGGTTACCTAATTGACAAAACCACAATGAGGGTAACATAGGGTGTTTTATGTTTGTTTTTACGATACAGTTGTATTTTCCACCTGAGGCTTACTGGATTTCCTAAGTGCACATGAATAAATGAGACAGAGACGAGTATATAAAAGTATATGATTTGTTTTACAGCTAGAAAGTATTTTGTATAGAGAGTTACATATTAATAATGAAATGCACTAAGTCACAACAGGTGTAGCTCAAAGCTTGGAAACAAAAATAGCAGCATCAAGAAGTAGGTTACAATGCAGAGATATGTTGTGTTAGGATGTAGAGGTACGTCGACGCGTTTGATTCCCTTGCTTAGACAAACATTACCACAAGTTAGTATACAGAGCTGTTCATACTCTACGGAGACAGCAAGTGCATCGATAGTGCCCCCAATGAAACTACGTGCGTACCAGGAAGAGTGCATTGAAACGTGTTTGGACAGTATAGACAAGGGTGTGTCGAGGATAGGGGTGTCTTTGGCGACCGGTGGGGGGAAGACTGTTATTTTTGCCAACTTGATTGAGAAGTACAGACTCAGGTGTATGGAGAGAGAGAGGGCGATGACAGTTGATTTGATGGAGGAGGAAGAGGTGGAGAAGAAGAAAAAGATTGTGTTGATTCTTGTGCACAGGAGAGAGTTGGCGTTTCAGGCAGAAAGAACAATCAAGAAGTTTCATCCGCACTTGAACGTGCAGATAGAGTTGGCCAACCTCAAGAGCCATATGACGTTGCAGAACGAGATCTTGGAGTTGATACAGAGTCTTACGAATGGGTCTGGTGTTGCAAAGCAAGAGATGAAACGGAGGCTGACACGGCTGACACGGCTAGAAGGACAGCTGGCTCAGTTGAACGGCGAGCCAGACGTTGTTATATGCTCCATACAGACTTTGATCAGAAGATTGACATACTATCCACCAGACAAAGTGTCGCTGATTATCATTGACGAGGCACACCACGCAGTGGCTAGATCCTACATTGAGATATTGGAGTACTTTAATGCTCTGTCTTCTTCTTCTTCTTCTTCTTCTTCTGAGGATTTAACATCCACTGCTACTAGTACCACCAGTGGTAGTAGTAGACCCCCCGTGATTGGGTTTTCTGCCACGTTTGAGAGACAGGATAAAAAAGCGTTGGGCCAGGTGATGGAGAAAATTGTTTACGACAAGGGGATCATAGAGATGATTGAAGACCAATGGCTATGTGACGCCAAGTTCAGTACAGTGGAAATATCCTCGTTAGATCTATCCAAAGTGGCCATCAACCAGGCGAGAAAAAAGTCTAGAAAAGAGATAGACAATGATTCGATTGAGGAATTAGACACAGAAGACGAAGAAGGATACTCCAGTGGTGGTGATTTTCAGATCCCACAGTTGTCAAAAGTCATGAACACACAGGAAATCAATGAAATAATTGTGAAAACGTACCTTGCGAGAAGACAAAAAATTATGCAAGAAAACGGGGGCAGAATCAGTACGATGATGTTTGCAGTTGATATCCAACACGTGAAGGCCTTGCACGATACTTTTACAAAATACGGGATCAACAGTGAATACGTGACTTCTTTAAGTAAAAGAGACGAGAGAGATACCACAATTGCAGAGTTTAAAAACAACAAGATAGAAGTGCTTATAAATTGTGGGATCTTCACAGAGGGCACAGATATGCCCAACATCAACTGCATTCTTCTTTGCAGACCGACAAAATCCAGGTCGTTGCTGGTGCAGATGGTCGGGAGAGGGTTGAGACTTCATCTTGACAAAGTGCACTGTCACATCATAGACTTTGTTTCCTCAGCGAAAAACACGGGTGGTATTGTTTCTGTGCCTACTTTGGTTGGGATCAACGACTGGCAGAATTCGTTCGAAGACGAGTTCGATGCTGAAGATGGAGTTCATGAAATGAGCATAAAGGAGTTACAAAATTTGAAAAACAAGATTGAAGAAAGGAAGAAAGACCAACTGCAACATTTGGAAAAACAAACACAAATGGCCCAGAATCACCTCGAGGAACAGTTCGAAAAGTACCTTAACGAAACAGGACCATTGGACATCACTTTCACCACTTTCCAATCTTTCAAAGACTACTACGCGTCTTCTCAAAAAGAATTTTCACACGAAGGTATGTCTGGGTTCCAGTTGGAACACTTTCATTTCAAAAAATGTCCAATCCCATGGGTGAACCACACAAAGGGCGGATGGGCATACAAGATTCCTAAAACAGAAAAACATTTGCTGATTAACAAGATCAACGCCAAGGAGTACGAATTGAAAGCTCTAACGGAGATCCCCTACCTGGCTAGAGTAGCGGGGAAACCGAACAACGCAGGGTATCACAGTAGTGTTAAGTCCACACCAAAATATCACAAAAAAGTAGTAGCAAAAAGTGACGATATCGACGTCATTCTTATGAAAAGCCAAGAATACTTGCTAAATTTCCCGTCGTGCTACTCAATGAGTTCGTCGATGTATACGTCAGCACACAAGAAGTTAATTATCTCGAAGTTTTCCAAATGGAGACAGTCTCAGCCATCTGATAAACAGAAAACCTGGATTAGGAGCTTGGCAACAAAGTACTTGAAAAACAACTCTTTTGAAGAATCAGCGAAAACAATTGAGATGCTTGACCAATACTTAGATAAGAAGCTTACAAAAGGAGAGGCTCTAGACCTTATTTTTGCTTGCTCCTTGTCTTCCCAATACCCAATCAAGAAGTTTGTTAAGAATTTCCCCTACAGGTTGCATCCGAACCCTCATACGTAACTTGGCACAGGAGTCACCGGAAGCGACACATTTTTTACGTCATTTTTTTTTCCGCCCCGCCTTTTGAGTGATTTTTTCAGATTTTATAAAAAATTTGTTCTGTAGATCTTAGGAGTATGTAGTATCAACTTATCCGAATCGTAGAACTACATTTAAGAAATAGCTTCTTTGATTAGAAGTTCTTTCATATCCATATAAATTTAAAAGGCCTTTTAAAATTTATTAGTATAATCTTGCTAAGTACATTCCATAGTGTTCATATAATGTTTACCTAGACACCTTTACTGAAATCGTTTATTTCTTATTTTGTCAAGACCTCATCGAAATAGCACATTCTGCCATGCACCGGAAACCATAAAACATCACAACCATATAAAAAACAAGAAGCATGAATTTACTGGATAGAGATAAAAAACTAAACATACAAAAACTCGACAAAACAGACAACGAAGTAAATGATACTACTCTAGAATCAACACCCCATCACAGACACTCTGACGACTCAGACTCGGATATTTCATACATAGAGAGTGCCTATCAGTTTATTGGAGGGTCCAATATAGACACGGAGCCGCTTGAGAAAAATATTTCCCACTCAGCTCACTCCCAGGTGCACGAAAACTTGAAAAGACAAAAATCGATATACGAAGACGATCCTACGAGGGATAGCAGTGACGAGGAAGACAAAGAGGCCCTGCAAGAAGAGGAGAATGATCAGTACCTCCAAGAAAATAATAGCACGATTAGCCAAAATAGAGAGTTTGATATCTCAAATAAGGCATACACACACAAGACATTTTCCTTCTCCTTACCCTTTGGTTGTAGTGTGTTCAACAAGAACAAATTGAAAGATGTCAAGCTATTCAAGAAATTGTCGAACATTGTCACACAAACACCACCAGACTCTGAATCTAATAAGATTGCTACTCAACCAGAAAATGCAGATGTTGTTTTGAACGATGAAACCAATACACACAGACAGGATCTACTTCCCACCAGGGAAGAAGTCAAAAATAAACTGAAAAGACAAGAAAGTATATCGTCTCTAGAGGAGATCATTTTGTTTGACCACTCAAAGGGAGTGGACAACTCTAACTTGAGAGCTTTGAAGAAATTGATAACCCCTGAAATCGAGTTGAAGATGAAAAACGAAGATGAGAAAGATATACGTGTTTTGACACACGAGTTGGACGGGGATGTGGTCATGATGGGTGGGTACAGAGGGTCTAAGTTGAGGTTGAAGAGTACGGGCGAAAGAATATGGATTCCATTAAAGAACGGGGTGAGAATCAATAAAAACACTGATTTGGTGATTGGTCCTCGCGATGAGGACCAAAAGGAAACAACAAAGACAATTGTCCCGGATGGCCCGATCACCCACATTGGTCCTGTGGACATCAACAAAAAACTTATTGTGAAACTTAAAAGAAACCCTAAAGTTAAAGTACACAAGTACGGGTACGATTGGAGATTGGACTTGGATATATCTAGTGAAGATCTTCACCAGTACATTAAGGCGATTGTGGACAAACAGCCTGAAAATGCCAAAAAGGGTGTGTATATTGTTGCACACTCGATGGGTGGGTTGGTAGCACACAAAGTGCTACAAGACCACACAGAGCTAATTAGGGGGATCATATATTGTGGGTCTCCTGCTAAAGTGCCTAATATTTTGGGTCCCTTGAGACATGGTGACCAAGTGTTGTTTAACAAGACTATTTTAAGTTGCGAAGCAAACTTTTTCATGAGATCTAGTTTTTATTTTCTACCAGAAGACGGCCGGGTTTTCATTAATGACAAAGATATGACAAAAAAGTACGATTTGGACTACTTTGACTGGAAGACTTGGACCAAGTATGGTCTATCGCCACTGGTTGATGAGGAGTTTAGAAACCTGGCACAAGCCAAGAAACCAAAGACGGGACTTTTTAGCGAGCTAGCCAGCGTTGCCCATGCTAGTAAACTGCCGTTCCTTGGCGACTCTCGTAGCTCGAGTAATTCTGGTAACAACAGTTCCAAAGAGTCTTTAGAAAACGGAGGAGACAACGGGGAAAGCAACGAATTCGAGGGAACTCCAGATGGTAATAATACATTTAGAACGGAGTATAATGACTGTGTTGAATATTTGAAAGTGGTACTGCCTCGTGCCAAGGCTTTTTTGGAATCATTGGAGTACATGCCAGATAAAAAATATCCACCGTTAGCACAAGTGTACAGCCGCAGTGTGTCTACTTCTAGAGGATGCAAGCTGTCCAGCCTAGACGAGCTGAGAGAGGGAAACTACGACAACTTCTACTACGGCCCTGGCGATGGAGTTGTGTACTACAAGTGGCTTCTACCTGAGCAAAAGGGGTTCCCCGTGGGCAAGTTTGAGACGGAAGAGGCACACGCGCAACTAATGACGGATATTAAAACCATGTCTAGGGCCTTTAAGTACTTGCTGGAGTGTGAAAGAGAACAGGAAGCAAGTTAGTAGGTGTTGTTTTTAGGTACTTCTTTTCTATCATTTAAGTAGAGAAACTGTATATAGTAAAATTTATTCAGGATTGGTAATTTCTGTTGAATTTTCATCTCAACCTCTCTTGTGTTTTTTATTTTTTTTCCACTTAATGTTTCCTCTCCCGCGCGCGGATGCCCAAGAAGTAAAGAGAGTTTGTTTTTCAAATGTATCAACAAAGCCGTCCAAAAACCAACAGTGCAATCTCTCTACTAAACTATAAGAGAGTAGAGTCGAAGAACACACATACACAAACACATATGTCCAACTCATACGTCCCATCAGTGGTGTCCCACCTATTCAACCGGTTCCCACTTTCCACCTATCCCGGCCAACAAGACCAGGATGCCTTGTTGAAGAAAAAGATTGCCAAACACACATATCCACTGAGACCAAGATCCGAGTTAAATACCAGTTCCACTAGCGAACCCATCTCTATTGGTGTGTACAAACTACAGGACTTTGCCCCACAGTTGAAACTAGACACCCCAGTCTATCTTCCAAGCGACCCTGCGTGTCTAAATGTCATACTATGCATGTTACTGAAAAACAACTTACTTCTACCAAACACAAGGGAGTTAGATTTTACAAAAGAGAATAAGAACAATTCATCTTTATACGCAGGATACAACGTCTTGGAATTGAACTACAACTCTTCGCCAGACGGGGTACTACCCATCTTGGTTGAGCCGGAGAACAACAACGAATCCTGTATGAAAAAAACCCCTCTAATAAGAACACACAAGGAGATTAGCACTGTGTTGCTTGGTAGAACACAGGCTCAGAGCGAGGAACACGCCCTACTATCGGAACTACTAGACACTGTTTTCTACGACAGTTTTATCTTGGAGCTCCTACAAGAACACGACTTTTACTCCCAAATTTTTGAGTTAACCACTGAGGGAAACATGAACAAACAGAATTACAAGAGATTTATTTTGAAACTAATGGAGCAAAACAAATTTTCCTTGAGAAACAAGAGTCTGTATTTACATGTAAGCAGAGTAACCCTAAAGGACCTGTCACCTATGAGCAGCATTCCGAGCATCGAGAACAAAACGTTGCAGTGGACCGTTACTAGATGCAACACACAAACAAAAGACCTTCTACTACAAATCGAAACACAGTTCCATTCCCTAATACAAAAAACCAATTTACCTGGAAACACCCCATCCTACATCAGTATCAAGTTGGCCAGTTACATTGTCCCATTTCTTTCTATAGGAAACAGCGACATTGCCAATTTCATCAATACATCATGTCCCGTATTGGCAAAACATTCCATCGAGACTGTATCGTATTTCACCTAGTCCTTCGACTACCAAATATTTCTTTCTCTCTTTCTATATATTTACACAGTACATATACATTTTTTTTATAAACACACCAACACGTGCTATACACTTTCCACATACCCACACTTCTTGAATAGTGACCACATAACAAATCCAGAAACAGCATATTCTCAAGTCATTGTTGTGAGTTGCTTGTTTTCTTGTTTCAAAAAAGTTTCAGAAAGCCATTCGGTTCCTCACTTCTTTCCCGTTCAAGGAAATCTGCTCAAAGACAAAAAAAACTAAAAAAAGAAACAAAAAGAAACAAAAAAAAACAAAAAGAAACAAAAATCATTACAAAGTCTCAGAAAACAGTGCACAAACCAAAAAAAACAGCCAAACAATTTTTGTTTTTTTTCCAAATTTTTTTTTTTGTGGGGTTTTGTTGTGGTTTCATCTTTGCAACAAAAATTTTAAAGTCGAAAGATAAAACAACGAAAATGTTATGATTTGGTTTAAAATTCATTCAAGTTCGATATTGGATTTGAAATTTATATAAAGAACAAGGTTTTATTTTAACAATTTTCAAACAAGAGTTTGTGTTTAATTTTTTTTTTATGTTCAAGTTACATATTGTATAGATGATTTAATGTTTGATAGGTCGAACGATTAAAAAACGAGTGTTTTCTGATCGAGAAATTGTAAAAATGAGGGTTGGTTGTTATTAAGAGTCCATGCATTATGGTTCGAAATATAATTAAATATTTGTGAGTTTCTTTCATTTTGGGCAAAAACAGTTCGAAAACAAGGCTTGTTTCATAATTTCCACTATTTCATTTTTCTGTATTTACAATTTTTTGATTCATTGACAAGCCAAGAAAATGATCTAGAATGTTTTTCATATGTTGTTTTTTTATATCTTTCCTCTACGGGGGGTTTCTCTCTAGTAGAGAGTCAGTTTTTCTGTACATTCAAGGGTGCCTTGGATCGACAATATTCATGAGATTAATTTTCTATCTTGAAAGTATTTGATGTTCATTATGATAAACATTATGAAACAAATTTTTATTAGTTTTATAAATATTGTATTGTATTGTAAACTTATATGAAAACAAAAACATAAACTAATCGTGACAGCCGAAAACAAAACCCCACAAAAAAAAAAAAACGTTTTCACAACGGTCTAATTACATATTCGTACCAAATTCACAGATCATTGATTGGTATGCAAACAACGAACAAATTGTAAGAAAGAGCAAAAAAATAACAGAAAAATAAAAAGAAAAAAGAAATCGTATATGCCATTGAAAATAGAAGACACCATGAGTACTACTGAAGGTGACGTGACTGAAACAGATATCAACGAGAGTTTGAGATTAATCGAAGATTTAAAATATTTCTTGGCTACAGCTCCTGTGAACTGGCAAGCGAACCAGATTATTAGAAGATATTTTCTTGGAGGAGAAGATGGTTTTGTTTCTTGTGTTTTCTGGAACAATTTATACTACATCACAGGAACAGATATTCTTAGATGTTGTTTTTACAGAATGGAAAAGTTTGGTAGAAAAATCATTGATAAAAAAAAATTCCAAGAGGGGATCTTCTCAGATTTAAGAAGTTTGAAAATTGGAGAAGATGCAACTTTAGAACTTGCAAGATCAGATTTCCTACATTTTTTACATAAAAATTCATGTTTGAAAACTCAAAAAAAGCAAAAAGTCTTTTATTGGTTCAGTGTACAACATGATAAATTGTTTGCTGATGCCTTGGAAAGAGATTTGAAAAGAGAACTGCTTGGTCAAAAAACAACATCAGTTGCTATTAGAGAACCAGCACTTTCGTTTGAATTCAATGAAGTTTCAGCAGTCACTCTATATGAACAATTGACAAAACACATGCAACTGAGAAATATGGTTTCTCCAGTGCAAAGTCTTTCTCAAGAAAACAAATATCTATCACAAGAGTTCAACGAGTCTGTGAAAACACCAACTTTAGAAAAAGTTCTAGGGAAGTCTTCTCCAAGAGTTCACCAAAAGAGAATGCCAAATATTATTGATCAAAACACTCCAACTTCTGCATCTACAAGCACCAGCGTTACTGTCACAAGTGAGGCGCAGAAGCATTTGAAGGACAACGACAACTTGAAAGGTTTAGATCCAGTTTCTTCTAATCAAAAGTTTGTTTCAACAACAAAGGGGAACTCGCCCAACACTGAAAATGACATTATATTAAACAGAAAGTGTATGTCTGTAGAGAACGATAAAGACGAATTTCCCTTGGATTATTTCCCTGTGGAGATCGAGTATCCTGATAGACCACAAAGAATTTTGGCACCACAATTGAAAAATTTTGCAAACCCACTGTTTTCCGCAACCAGCGAGACTGGGAGCAGTGTCAAAAATAGCAATAGCACCAATAATAATAAGCATAACTACCAAATCATCTCTAGTACTTCTGAGTTTGACTTAAACGGAGACATGGAGTTAGGCTCAAACCCTAATGCAGCAGGTTACCCACAAGAATCCTCTTCTGCAACAGGGTTTTCCTCAAACGTCAACAAAAAAGACTCCGGGTACCAACATGCTCAGGAGCTTGACATCCCGGAGAAGACCGAGCATAATCAGGAGCTACCAGAACAAACAACACAGTCTTACATGGACTATCTTCTGTCTCCAGGTGGCAACCAAAACCAGGGGGCTCACCATAAACAACAATATCCTCCAATGGGACAGCAGTATCCACACGTACAACAACAGTACCCATACCAACAATTCCCACTCAATGCATACTACACGGATCCAGCCATGTATCAACCATTTATGCACCCGTCTGGGTACTACTCACAAAACCATCCGTACACTTCTTCAACTTCACAACTGCAGAATCAGTATCCACAGTACAGACAGCCTGATTTTTACTATGGCAGGCCACCACCAAGTTTCAACCAGATGCACCAACAGAACTTTTCCTACGGGTTTCCCTCCACTACGAGCGACCCTTACGAACAACAACTTCCACTCCATGGATCTCGCTCGTCACAGCTATATCCAGATGGATTTTTGCAAGGATCGCCAACAGTCCCTAACTTTTTACAAAAAACTTCAAAAAGAGAACAACAGGCGTCTGCAACTGGGACTTCTGCACAACCACACCAGCCAGCACCAATGACTCCGATGTACGGCAGAATGTTTAACGGGATGGTTAGTTCGGCCACTGTCCCCATGTTTCCAGGATATCTACAAAACAATTCTCCAATCGTCACAACCAATCCAGGAAACTTGAACATGCCTTCTTACAACGATCACATGAGCGAGAGATCTGGCATCAAACCAAACAAAATCACAAAGAAGGCACATAATAGGAAATAAGGTACCGTATAACTTATAATTTTGAAACTATATATCCATGTAATATTAATCATATTTTACCAAGTTTTAAAAACACTTTGTTGAACAATTATCGGACTGTGATGTTAAATAAAAAAAAAACAAATTTATAAAATATACACAGGCACAACAAGAAAAAGTCAGTCAGGCAGAACATAAGGATATCGGCGTTTACTGAACTAGTGAACCAAGACGTGTTTCAAACTTCTGGAATTTCATTGTCTGCAACGTATTCCTGCAAAGACATTCTTTGGATCATGTCTAACAAGTTTTGGTCTTGCAACAAGTGGGTCGATTTCTCCACAAGATCCTTTTGGTTTATGAAGTCATTCACGGTTTCTAGTGGTAGCTGATCGATTTTCTCAACCTCTTCGTTGTAAGGAGGAGGCAAAACATCATAGTCGAAAATTTGGTACTTGTCAAAAATCACAGAAGGTAGTTTGTGCATGATAGAAGATTCTTGAGATAGTAAAGTGAAACGAAGTAAATTGATTTCTAACCCTTCTAAATATAGTCTTTCGTTTTGGATAATCTCTTCAGTTTCGACATTGGAATCAGACATCAAGGCAACATTGTTCCACAAACTACTCATAATCTCATTCATTCTTTGGATGTCCTGATCGTTCCAGTACTTCTTCATTCTCAATAGATAGAACGATAGTTGAATATCCTCAGAGACATTGATGTTTTCTAGTTTTTGAAATTGTTTTGGAACCAAAGTTGGATTACCATTCAAGCCTTGAATAAAGAATTCTCTACAAGCATAATGATGTCTTGACATTGCTTCTTTAACATGCGAGACAGCTTCGACTTGGAAGTCCAATTTCAACAAAGACAAAATAATACTCATGTCTAAATTGAAAGTCTGCCACTCTTTGTACTGTGTAAATAACTTATTTTTTGACAAATCAATCAAAAATTTGTGATCTTGTGCTTGCAACAAATAATGATCAATAAAATATCTACAACCTAAAGGATCTTCACAAGGCGACAAAGACCACAAAACTTTACACCAGTTAGCTGCAGACCCAATACACCCTCTTTGTTCTAAAATCCCAATGTATTGAAAGATACCTAAATAGAATTGTCTATTGAAAAAATAGATGTATGGTAGTTGAATATCAACACCGTTGAAAACCAATCCGTTCTTCAAAGCTCTGTCAAAAACAAATAGTGCCCTCTCAACCAACCCGTTGCTGTTGGATCTGTCACCTTGTCTTACTAAAACAGTAGCAACTTGCAACAAACCTGGAACAAAATACGGGGCTTGAGACTGGATCAAAGAAATCAATGCTTCGTGATCCGGGTGTAAAACAACACTCATGTAAAATTCAACCATGTTTTTACTGGTTTGCTCTCTACTCAAAGGTTCAAATTTGTAGTATTTGATTTTGTGAACAGGCTTTTCTGGGCCTTTCAAGTCTTCTTTGATGACATCCAACCAGTCATTCGGTCTCAAATATGCGTTCCAGTCCAAAATGTTTTGATCATTCAAAACTTTTAAATGAAGTTCACCCCTCTGTGTTGGTAACCAGTCGTCTCTGACATTGGAAAACATCAATTGTCTCGTCAAAGATGGCCCGTTAGGCACGGTTTTCTTATTTTTACCTGTAGCCCAGTTCTTGATCAATCTCTTCATTCTCTTCAACTGTTGTTGTTGATGCTGAGAAAGACCCGATGATTCGGTGGTTTCGTTCAACAAAGACGATGGAATGTCATCAAACAAACTTTTCAATTCTGTCTGCGGATCTAAAAATGCAGTTTTAATGGACGAAAATAGAGCATATACGTCGGAGATTTGTTTAAACTTGGTGAAACCTGGATCATCTTTAATGCTATATGTTTTCTTATTTGTATCGTCCTCATCCCCACGAGTGTTTCCCTGACCGTTCATATCGGTATAATATTTTTGTAGATTTTGTTTTTGGAAATTGTCAATCAAAGTGTCAAAATCTTCATCAGCAAGTTCTTTCGACTGGGGTTCCTTGATTTCTCTTTTCTTCCCAGATTTGCCATTCTGTTTGATACGCATTGGGGTTTCATGAGCATCATGAAACTCATCGTCACTCGAAAAAGTATTTTCTGAATTTTCCTTTGAATCATCTTGTGTTTCTTCATCTGTTAATTCATCATCATCATCTTCTTCGGTTTCGTCATCACTTTCTTCGTCGTCAAACATAGCAAATAAATTGACCGTCTTCTTAGGAGCTGCTGCATATTCTGTTTTTTCTGTAGATGTCTGTTCACTGGCTTTGTTGGAAGGAGAGGATGTTTTTAGTCCCAGTTTTTCCTCCAACAAAGATAGTTCATCCAAGTTGTTCTTTTTTTGTAATCTCTTCAATGCTCTTGAACTCATTTTCTAGGTACTGTTGTGTATACTTTTTTTTTTTTTTACTAAGTGGAAATTGTTTGAATACAAAGCAAGACGTTAACTCTGAATTTGATTGATCTAATGTCAGTTACAAACATTTAATGTGGCATTAATTGGCTAACTTATATTTTTTCATCAATGTATTAAAGAGGAATAATAATTCAGTTCAAATCACCCATACACATTTAAGCTCACGTGACGTATACATTTTTTTTTTTTTTATCTTTCTCTCAAAGACACAGTAGAAACAGACAGTGAAAAAAAAAAATATATTGGAAAAAGAAATGTTAACGTATTTCTGTATTATTCGGAACATCACAATCATAATGAGATTTCAATTGATGGGTATGATCACTGAAACGTTTAGGTAAATTCATCTGCATTTCCAATGATAACTCTTTAAGTAATGTCCTTAGTTAAACCAAAAACAAAAGTGAAAAAAAAAAAACTCTTAAAAGAAAACAAAAGTTGGTCTGCCATATTGAATTATAGATAATACAGGATGGGGAAAAAGAAAACTCTAAGACAACAAGATTTTCAGAAGAAAAAATTAAAGGTTGGGAAAAAACAACAGCCAACCAACGTCACTGATACTTCCTTTGTGGCTAAACAGATCAGATTACCAACTCAAAGACCGATCAAGGAAGAATTGGTCAATGCTTTGCAAAGAAATGCAATTGCTGCTGGTGTTGGGAGACCTGCTGTTGTTCCTGCCTTGAGTAACAGTGTTTTGGCTAACAAAATTTCTTTGTTGAAACATCATTCAGAAAAAATGAGAAAAGAAGTTTTACTGTTTTTTGACAAAGGTATCAGTAGTGGTGGGTTGACTGAAGGTCAAATGAATTTAGTCGTTAACAACATCTACCAAATCATCATTGATGATGACGTTCAAGTCAGAAACCAGCTAGTCGAGCTTTTGGATACGATTGGGTCTACCAACCACATGGTTTTGGAGTTGAACTTGAACAAGTTGGTATTGTACTTGTGTAACTCGATGACGCATATTATCCCACAGATACAGAGAGATTCCGGTAAGTTTTTGAAAGTCTTGGTTAAATATTGCCATGATTCTATTGTCAGACGTTACTGGACTAAAATTTTAGTAAACATTTCTAGAGTCTTGGGTTGGTCTTTACTAGTTGACGACAAAAACTCTAAAAAAATTACCACTTCTTTACAAAATATCACTTCCAATAGCAATTCCCTAAGTAGTAGTGTTGTGAGCAGTAACAAATCTATAAAGTCTAAAATTGCTAACTTGGAAGCATTGACTTACTTTATTCAAAACGGGTGTCAAGAATTGTTTGAGCAAAACTCTAAAAATGAAGACGGTTCTTTGATTGAGATAAACACTTTGAAAAAATATTTGACTCCTGAGTTCCCTCAACCTTACCAATATTTAAAATTGTTTGAAACTAAATTTGAAGACTCCGACATTTTTGCCCCTCCTTCCAACGAAATCAAAGCAACTGCTACAAACTTCAAAGATCTAGAAAAAATTGCGTGCGAAGATTATGTCATCAGATGCAAACTACTATCTGATCATTTCATGAAACCATTTGTCGGTAACTTGAGTCCAATTGTCAAAGATGGGGGTGAGGCCGGTAAAGTCGCCAACACTTTGTTGAAGTATTTGGAAAAAATACAAGTCGAGTTGGGAAGCAACAACTAGAATGGACAAATATATAAAGAAATCAGTGTAAATGTATAATAATGACAATAATCAAGACATTTTGTATGTCTCTCGTTCTTTTATAAAGCGACTGAATCTTATTTTACTCACCGTATCTACTTGTTCATTCAAGCGTGGCACGTGCAATAGTTCTCTGCGCATAATTGAACGTCATGTCTAAGGATTTTTTTATTTTTTCCTGTTTGTTGTATCTCTTGACGTTTGTATGTCTACTTACTTACCTCATTGCAACTACACAAGTACTTAATGTA
>JAJMDI010000181.1:0-13442 GCA_030573535.1 Hanseniaspora occidentalis var. citrica
GGGGGGGAGATGATTTTTAGCTACTTTTGTAAAAAATTTATTATTTTCATAATTGGTGATGAATCATCGTTATAACATTACCGAATTTCTATATATATATAGTTGACTTGTTGTGCGAATCAATGTCTTGTGTTTTTGTTTTTCTTTATAACGTACAGTTAACTTGAATTTATATATATAAGAAATAGAAGAAGAAGACCACCCAGTTATTCTACTTCAACAGAGTTATAAACACCTATACCTACAAACAAGTACAAGAAAAACTCATTAAATCAATTCAAATCAAATCAATATGTCTGCCCCTCCTATGTTTACTGAAGAAGTTAGTGAAGATGTTAGAATTTTGGGTTACGACCCATTGGTCTCTCCAGCTTTGTTGCAAGGTGATATTAAAGCTACTGAAAAATGTTTGGAAACTGCCAAAAGAGGTAGATTCGAAGCCAGTCAGATCATTTCTGGTAAAGACGACAGAATCCTGGTCATTGTTGGTCCATGTTCTATCCACGACTTGGATGCTGCTCAAGAATACGCTTTGAAATTGAAAAAATTGAGCGACGAGTTGAAAGGTGACTTGTGCATCATCATGAGAGCATACTTGGAAAAACCAAGAACCACTGTTGGGTGGAAAGGTTTGATCAACGATCCAGAAATCAACAACTCTTTCAACATCAACAAAGGTTTGAGATACGCCAGACAATTGTTTGTCAACTTGACCAACCTGGGCTTGCCAATCGGTTCCGAAATGTTGGACACCATCTCCCCACAATTCTTGGCTGACTTGTTGTCCTTCGGTGCCATTGGTGCCAGAACCACCGAATCCCAATTGCACAGAGAATTGGCTTCTGGTCTATCTTTCCCAATTGGTTTCAAAAACGGTACTGACGGTACTTTGGACGTTGCCATCGATGCTTGCAAAGCCGCTTCGTTCTCTCACCATTTCATGGGTGTCACCAAGCACGGTATTGCTGCCATCACCACCACAAAGGGTAACAACCAATGTTTTGTCATTCTAAGAGGTGGTAAAAAAGGTACCAACTACGATGCCCAATCTGTTGCTGAAGCCAAAGCCAAATTGCCAGAAGGTTCCAACGGTTTGATGATCGATTACAGTCACGGTAACTCCAACAAAGATTTCAGAAATCAACCTAAAGTCAACGACGCTGTCTGCAAACAAATCGCCAACGGTGAAGACAAGATCGTCGGTGTCATGATTGAAAGTAATATCAACGAAGGTAACCAAAGTGTTCCTCCAGAAGGTAAAGCTGGTTTGAAATACGGTGTCTCCATCACTGACGCCTGTATCAGCTGGGAAACCACCGTTGATGTCTTGACCAAATTGGCCGGCGCCGTCAGACAAAGAAGAGCTTTGAAACAACAAAAATAATCTCAAGAACTTTAAATATGTAATCTTTAAATATGTTGTTTTATTGAACTTTTCTTTGTCTTTTGTTCTTTTATTTATTTCATTCAATGGTATAAAAATGTATTTATAATGTCCTATGCCTATATATATATTCTTTCTAGAATTAATTCTTTCTAGAATTAAAAGAAAAATGTTATACTAATTGTATTGTTTGTCACGTGCTTGTCTCTTCAAAACCACACCAACATTTGTAAATCTCTGGTCTGTAGATTTTTCCTTCGCAATTTTGTTGATGGAAAAAAAAACTAGCAGAAACCAAAAATAGTATGTTTGAAAAAAAATAAGAGTCATCTGTTATTAAGAGAATATGTAGAAATTTTCCACTAGTTTTTAGTTAATATTTAAAGTTACTTTTAAATCATTGCATGGGTGATGTATTAATTTAATGTACTATCTAAAAAAAAATCAACAAGGAACAGCCAGAAAAATATACAAAACCATGAGCAATAAAGTATATGTCATTGACGTCGGTAGTGGGAACTTGCGTTCTTTAATCAATGCTATAAAATATTTGAAATACGAAGTTCAATTAGTCAAAAAACCTGAAGACATTCCTTCCGGGGATAAATTTGATGTAAATACCACAAAGTTAATCTTTCCAGGGGTCGGGAACTTTGGTCACTTTGTAGACAGTATGAATGCCAAAGGGTTTGAACCAGCTATTAGGGAATATATCAACAAAAAGGGTAAGATCATGGGTATCTGTGTTGGTTTGCAAACTTTTTTTTCAGGAAGTGAGGAGTCGCCAGACAGCAAGGGTTTGGGCTTGTTTCCCGATTTAAAATTGTTGAAATTTGACGACTCTAACAAACCTGTTCCAGAAATTGGGTGGAATAGTGTTTTCGGTAAAGACCTATTTTTTGGTCTAGATCCTTATAAAAGATATTACTTTGTTCACTCCTACGCGGCCATCTTACCTAAAGATTTGGCTGACAAAGATGAAATTGATGGGTGGAAAATTGCCAAGTGTAGATACGGAGACGAAACATTCATTTCTGCAGTGATGAAAGATAATATTTTTGCTACTCAATTTCACCCAGAAAAATCAGGGATGGCTGGTGTCCATGTGATTGATTGTTTTTTGAAAAGTGACTCAAAACCTTTTGATTTGTCCGGGTACAGTGAAGAAGATAAATTAAAGTTCCAAAATGACTACTCCAACTACGGTTTGACGAGAAGAGTCATTGCGTGTTTGGATGTGAGATCTAACGATCAAGGTGACTTGGTTGTCACGAAGGGAGACCAGTACGATGTCAGAGAAAAATCAGACAACAAGGATGTGAGAAACTTGGGGAAACCAGTTTCAATGGCTTCCAAATATTACGAGCAAGGGGCTGACGAAGTCACGTTCTTGAATATCACCAGTTTCAGAAATTGTCCCGTGAAAGACGCTCCAATGCTAGAAGTCTTGTCCAAGGCAGCTGAAACCTGCTTTGTTCCATTGACTGTTGGTGGTGGTATTAAAGATGTTGTTGATGTTGACGGTACTGAATACAGAGCTGATGACGTTGCTGCATTATACTTTAGATCCGGTGCTGACAAGGTTTCCATTGGTACCGATGCTGTGTATGCTGCTGAAAAGTTCATTGCAAACGGGAATAAAGGAGATGGCACTTCTCCTATTGAGACTATATCACGCACATTTGGTGCACAAGCCGTGGTTATTTCTGTGGACCCTAAAAGAGCATATGTCCAATCGCCAAGCGACACTAAAAATAAAACATTCAAGCCTTCAAAGAAAGGACCGAACGGAGAGGAATACTGCTGGTATCAGTGTACTATTAAAGGTGGTAGAGAAACTAGGGACATTGGTGTATATGAATTGACTAGAGCTTGTGAGCAGTTAGGAGCTGGTGAAATCTTGTTAAACTGTATTGACAAAGACGGTTCAAATTCTGGTTATGACTTGGAATTAATCAAACACGTGAAAGAAGCCGTCAAAATTCCAGTTATTGCTTCTAGTGGGGCCGGTATTCCTGCTCATTTTGAAGAAGCCTTCGTAGAAACAAACTGTGACGCCTGTTTGGGTGCAGGTATGTTCCACCGTGGTGAATACACTGTCAATCAAGTCAAAGAGTATTTATTAGAACAAGGCTTAAAAGTTAGAATGGAACACTTATAAATATTGTTTTGTTCTTGAACTTTTTGTTTTCAAATATTTTTATAATTGTTCAAAAATTATAATATATAGTATACTTATACATCTACGTAAAAGAAATTATGAGATGTTTAGCTGTTAATAACAACATCATCATTTAATTCATAAAAAGACCCTTAGTAAGAGCACTACCTCAAATAAACGGTCTATATTTATTCGTCATCATATTCGTCTTCCCTCTTATCGGCATCTTCTTCAGATAATTTTAACCCACCAGAACAAGAAAACTGACCACCAGCACTGACAAAGACAATGTCGTGTTCCTTGGTAGCAGTGTTTTTGATTCTTTCTGGAGTTTCAATATCTTCACCAGCTGGTCCTAAACCAACAGCATATGTTTCACCAAAACCCCAACTAAAAACAACACCGTCAGTGGTACATGCCAAAGAGTGGTGGGAACCACAGGCAACATATTTGAAAGGTTTGGCCCCTTCCATTTTGGTTGGAATTGGAACACTTCTGATTTTACCATGGGCATCTTTATAAACGTTTTCTTCTGGGATTTTAGATTTTTCCAAACCAATTTCATACATATCGATTCTACCAAAACAGTACAAATCCCCGTTTTCCAACAAAATCAAAGAATGATGTTCACCAGCAGCAACCATTTTGATTTTGCTGTCCAAGTTTTCTGGTAATAAGACTTTTGTTGGAACAGTGATCAAAGCACCGTCTTCGACATCTTTGCTGACACCACATTGACCAAATTGGTTTAAACCCCAGGCGTACAAAACACCGTTGTCATCTAAAGCAAAGGAATGATTTTCACCAGAAAAGATGGATCTGATGTTATCTAAGCCAAAAGCTCTTGGGTCCAAAGTCTTTAGTCTAGATCTTTCCAAAACTTTTCTACCTAGTTGACCCTGTTGACTGTTACCCCAGGCGTAAACAACACCGTGTTGGTCTAAAAACAAAATGTGATCTTTCCCAGGAGCCAATTGAACAATTTTAGATTTTTTGGAAACAAAATCCAATGGCAATTTCCAAGGAGTGTGTTGGATTTCAATTTCTTCTCTGTATAAACCCAAAATACCTTCGTTACATCTAAAGGTACCCCAACAGTAAATATCACCGTTTTCGTATAAAATACATGACATATTGTCAGTGGCAGCAACTTGGATGATTTTAACATCAGTTTCAGGCAACCCTTCGACTGCAGTTGGAGTACTTTCAACATCGTTCAAATCACCGTCGTCGTCGTCATCGTCACTTCCGGCTTCGTCCATATCTTTCAATTGTTCTTTAGCATTGCTGGTGTCTCTACCCAAAGCACCGGAATCATTGGTACCCCAGGTGTAAACTTTGTTGTCGTCAGTCAATGCAATCGTGTGCATACCACCACAGCAAATGGAAGTAACAAAAGCTTCAGTACCATCTTTTTTCATTAGGAATGGATTTAATCTTGGTCTTTTAACTTCTTTGTTTTTATGAGATGGACCCAGACCCAATTCACACATAGACCCGGTACCCCAAACAAAAATGTCCAATGGTTTTTCAGACAAGTACAGTTTGGCATAATCGCTGCTGTTGTTCAACGTCTTGTAATGTTTGTTCAAAGTAGAGTGCAATTGCACGGATCTTTGTCTTTTGTGTGCTCTAGTAGGACTTTCGTCAGAATGAGATCTCTTCATCTTGGTGAATGTTTTTGGTGCTTTTCTATATTGTTAATATAAGTGATTAACAAAAAACAAATTAAATTTGTTACATAAGCGTTTATATAATAAAATATTACTGAACCAATTGAATATACGAATCGTTCACCCACCTTCTGGTAATAATGGATCAATAACTGACAATAAATCCAGTTGACATGGCCTTCATCTGCGTGTCATTTCTGTCTACAACCTTAAAGACAAACTTTTTGTTTTTTTGTTGTTCGTATTTTTCTGAATTTATTTTTTTTTTTCCTTGCACGAACTTTTCTTTTTTTTGGTTTTAGTAATTTTTGGATTTTTTTTTTTGGCTTTTTTTTCAACTGAAAGATTTCATTTTAAGCATTTTAATTCCTGCTGTAAGGAGATGATAAAATTATTTCTCAGCTCTGCTAGTAATCTTTGAGAGGTCTATTAACATCTTGTGAATCTGATCTAACACATCTTTGTAATTAGATCAAGCAGAAAAAAGGAACCAAAAAAACTAGAAGTAACTACAAGAAAAAATGGGCAGAGTCTCATCTAGAAAACAACAAGGAAGAAGACATGATCCGTTGATGACCGAATTGGATTCTCATCAAGGTCACTTCAAAGAAGCTTCAAAATCTAAGAGTAGACAAAACGATGACGACGATGAAGATGACGAAAACGCTCCAGAATATATTGATGCCAGACAATCTAGAAAGATTTTGCAATTGGCCAAAGAACAACAACAAGAACTGGAAGAAGACCAAGACGACAAAGAAGAACAGTTGTCCTCCATTTCTAGATTCAGAGTCAGAGGCGATGATGACGATGAAGAAGAAGAAGAAGACGAAGACAATGAAATTAATCCATCTGCTCAAAACGACGAAGATGAATATGAAGAAGGCGAATACGCAGAAGAAGAGGAAGAAGAAGTCATTGAAATTGACGAAGAAGATGCTGCCATGTTCGACACCTATTTCAAACCATCCAGTGAATTCAACTCTGCAAATGGTGCTTATAACTTGGCCGATAAAATTATGGCTGCCATCAGAGAAAAGGAAATGGGTTTGGACAAACCTGCTGAAACCGATGAAGGTATTGAACAACAAGATTCTAGACAAGAAGGTGTTGCCTTGCCACCAAAGTTGATCCAAGCATACACCACCATTGGTACTATTCTATCTACATGGACTCACGGGAAACTACCGAAACTTTTCAAAATTATTCCAACATTGAGAAACTGGCAAGATGTTCTATATGTGACCAACCCAGAACAATGGACTCCACATGTTCTCTATGAAGCCACCAAACTATTTGTTTCCAACTTGGGCTCCAGAGAGTCTGCCAAATTTATCAACATGGTTTTGTTGCCAAGATTTCAAGAAGAAATTGAAGAAAACGAAAAACACGACGTCAACTACCACATTTACAGAGCTTTGAAGAAATCCTTGTACAAACCAGCGGCTTTCTTTAAAGGTTTCTTGTTTCCATTGGTCGAATATGGGTGTAATGTCAGAGAAGCCATGATTGCTGGTAGTGTTTTGCAAAAAGTCAGCATTCCTGTCTTGCATTCTTCCACTGCATTGAGTTGGTTGGTTCAACAAAAATTCTCTCCAGCTGCCACTGTTTTCATCAGAATCTTGTTGGAAAAGAAATACGCCTTACCATACCAAACTGTTGATGAATGTGTCTTTTACTTTATGAGATTCAGAAACCAGATCGATGGTAGAGAAGTCCACGGTGGTATTACTGTTTTACCAGTTGCTTGGCACAAGGCCTTTTTGGCCTTTGCTCAACGTTACAAAAACGATATCACTGAAGATCAAAAAGACTTCTTGTTGGAAACTCTAAGACAAAGAAACCACCCAGAAATCAGCAAAGAAATTAGAAGAGAGCTATTGGCTGGTAAATCCAGAGAGTTTGTTGAAAGCAACGAAGCTCAAAACAACGACTTGATGTTGGACATCTAGATGCTCTGTGTATTCACCATAAATATAGAGAGGCAAAAGATTTTGTATATATATAGAAATAGATCCACCGTACAACGGGTGGCGTAATTATTATTTTAATATATTTTATGTATACGATTCTTTAATATGTACATTACATTTCAGGAAAAATTTTGATAATCATGTATGTTAGTAATAAACTCACAATCATGAAAAACACACATGCCAAGTAAAACATCACTCCTAATCTTGAATTACTGAATTTACTTAGCTTTGTGCCCAAATTGGACAATTGAGAAGATGTCTTGGAAAGATTTGTTTCTGTTTTTTTCAAAATGTCTTTATCCGATTGTGTCAACTGTTTGTCAAACTCTTTGGCGTTTTCTTTTAAAGTAGTTGTTAGCTGGGTGATTTCTGTTATCAAATTTTTTTGAACGTGTTCCTCCATATCGATACTATGACCGTTGCCCTCGCCAGAACTTCCCGATGCTAATGATGTGTTTCTTTGGAATAGTTTTTGTTTCAACGATTCCAAATCTTTCGAACGGTTTCTTATGGCGGGACTCTCAGAAGTTGTTTCTATGCTATTTTCTTTGTCAGTAGCTGTTGCCAAATAACTATTTTCTTCCTGAGTATCATCTGTTCCTATATTTTGGTGTTCATCTTGTTGTTTATGTTTCTGTTTATCTTTCTGTGTATTCAAATATTGATCGCAATTGAATTCCAACTCCGAAAAGCCTGATTGATACTCGTCTAAAGATTTTCCAGAAGTAATGACATTCAACTTCAACTCGTACAAATTGCTCTTTAGTTTATTGATCTTAAGACTCTTGATAAAATCATTGATGGAATCATTATTTACAGTTTTTTCAAACTCTTTTTCAAAAATTGTCTTGTTGTCTATATAACTATTCATTGTGGGGTCAATAGTAGATTTGTGGGTGAGCGTGTAAATATTTGTAATGTTATTTTATTAGATTTTATTGATTTTTGCTGTC
This sequence comes from Hanseniaspora occidentalis var. citrica, assembly GCA_030573535.1. NCBI lineage: Eukaryota > Fungi > Ascomycota > Saccharomycetes > Saccharomycodales > Saccharomycodaceae > Hanseniaspora > Hanseniaspora occidentalis. The sequence continues at coordinate 8,148 of JAJMDI010000181.1, forward strand.
TGGTTGTATGATTAATTGATTCAAATTAAAGAATATTGTAAATTCTCAATCTCAACTGTCTGTCCTGATCTAAATAGCCATAAGAACTCTGAGTATATAAAACAATCTCCAGTTGAAAGAGAGAAGGTAAAAAATCAAGGGCATTAAGAACATGTTACCCGAATTATGTAATTTTTGGTACGATAAAATATAAATGTTACCCTCATTCTGGAAGTTTTGCTAATCCCTTTACAACTGAAAATACAAAACGTTGTAAAAATAATCAAAGCAAATGAGTCAAGAGCTTACTTTCATGTATTATCCCAATAAGGAAAAAAATAATAGACAATAACATATATAGTTTACAAAGATATATATGTTATCTATATTATTATTGGATTGAAATTTGGATGTTGTTGTTGTGTAAATGAATAAACTATGATAAATTAGTAATACTCGGTATTAGTCGTTCTTCCTTGTGGCTATCGTAGTACTCTTAGGTTGTATGTAGATAGAAACAACTAATGATAAAATTTAGAGATTACATCATTAATCATCAAAAACTTATCAAACCACGGAGATAAAATGATACACACTTTTTAGAATTGTTTATACATTTTTGTTTCAAAGATTTACACATATATATATATATAGAAGTATATTAAGATCGACTTTGTTTTGGAATTATTTTTTTCTTTTTTAAGGATCTCCTATAACCATACTGCTTGTGCATTAATTACATGCATACGTTGTACACAATTGTTATGTTTCAAAGATTGAGTTTGAAAAGCACAGTGGTGAACTAAAGAAGAAACAAAAAAAAAAAATAAAGGGTAGAGCCAATTGAACATTTCACACAAATGGCAAAGGTGGCTAACTATATCCCTATTAGTGCATCCAATGCATTGGATAGATTAAAATCCAAGAAAAAACAAACATCCATTGTTTTAACATCTATTGCTGTTTTTTTCATCTTGGTTTTATCTATTTTTACTAAATCTTCAAAAGATATTCCAGATTATGTTCAAGATTGTAAATCGTACAAACCATTAAAACCTGCCTACTCTGAATCTTTGGATCAAATTTTTAACGATTCTACATACCAAAGATCTGTTGTTGAAAAATTGCTAGGTGCTATCAGAGTTCCTACCGAGATTTATGACGACTCTCCAAACCCAGACTTGTCTATTCCGTTGATCGAAGACCCAATTTTCAAAAACTTTTCCCTATTTCATGATTACCTAAGAGATACTTTTCCATTGGTTCACAAGACATTGAAAGTCGAAACCGTCAACGCAGCTGGTTTGTTGTTTACTTGGAAAACTGACAAGACTGATCCTGATGCAAAGCCATTGTTGTTGATGGCTCATCAAGACGTTGTTCCTGTCAACAAGGAGACTCTTGACAGATGGACCTATCCACCATTTGCCGGTGTTTACGAAGAAGATACTGGAGTGATTTATGGTAGGGGTGCATCAGACACAAAGCTGTTGATCATTGCTCAATTTGAAACTATTGAATTGTTGATTTCCACCGGGTGGGAACCTACCAAGAGGCCAATCTTGCTGGCATATGGGTTTGATGAAGAATGTGGTGGTGAACTTGGTGCGCAAAAAATTGCTGAAACTATTTATGACAGATACGGCGATGATGGGTTGTATGGTTTGTTAGACGAGGGAGGTGGTACAAGTTATTTTGGTGAAAAAGACTTTTTGGCGGCACCATCTATTGCTGAAAAGGGTTACGTTGATACTATTATTACTTTGAACACCAAAGGTGGTCACTCTTCCGCGCCAAACATTTGGGACTTTGATCAAACTTCAATCGGTGTTTTATCCGAATTGAATTTCCTTTTGGAATCTGATCAATTTAAAGTGGACATTGCTACAAACAATCCGGCTTTAGGTATGGTTCAGTGTAAAGCCAAATACGACAAGAAGTTTTCTACTGAAGTTGTTAAAAGTTGGAAATCCGGATCATTGAAAAAATTGGCCGCTGCTTTGGAAAAAACATCTTTTAGATTCTTATTTAAAACTACTCACGCAATCGACATAATAAATGGTGGGATCAAAGCCAATGCGATGCCTGAAAAAGTCAGTGAGCTGATCAACCACAGAATCAACACCAAATCTTCTGTTGCTGAGACAGTTGACCAAGTTATCAGAAACACAAAAATTGTTGCTGAAAAATACAACTTGGGTATTACATTGGACTGGAACAATGCTACAGAACCAATAGTTTTGAAAGAAGGTACCAAGGGAACTTTTGTCATTACAGTCAAAGGCGCTCTGGAACCAGCTCCAATCACGCCAACAGGAGACGACGAAATGTGGAACATTGTTGGTGGCTCTGTTGTAAACACTTATATGAACCCATACTTTGGTGAGGGACAAGAAGTTTATTTTGAGGGTACTATTTCCGGGGGTAACACTGACACAAAGTGGGAATCAAAACAACACTTGACCAAAAGAATTTACAGATTCACAGGGTCCTTGTTTAATCTAAAAAGAAACGCACACACTGTTGATGAAAAATCTACTGACAAGGGTTTGATTTCTTCTTTGGCTTTCATTTACCAAGTGGTCACCAACATCGACGCCTACAGTAAGGAATTGTGATTATCTGATTGCTCATTAGAGGCAGCCCGATCTTTTATTTATATAATTAATCCCTACTCTAAGTAAGACTATTAGTATAAGATTAAATGTTATCTGATCAAACTCTTAGGTGTACAACTGTATGTTTTATAATCCTTCGCGACCAAATATCCGTGATAAGAGCTTATCTAATCACAATTATCAATGTTTCTTTGAAATCCTTGTGCGTTTAACTTCTTATTTGTTTTTGAATAAATGACCAAAAACCCATTTCGGGGTTTTCATTACAATTTCTAAAAAATTACCGATCCATGAATTTTCTTAAACTGTGGGAGCTGGCGATAAGGAAACAAACCCAGGGAAAGAAAAAAAAATAAAAAAAATAAAAAAAAGGTTAGGTTGCAAAATCATTTCCCAGGGCTCCTAAAGCGCAGTCTTGAGAAGAAAGTTGGCGTAATGTACTATCCATTGTCTAAACTTAAGAACGTATAAATACAGCTACTTTTAATTTCATTCAATTGTGTACGTTTTAAATTGACTATATAAAAAAAAACAAATCTTAAGTAGCCAAAATCAAGAATCAAAACATCGCACACATGGCAAACGTAGCTAACTATATTCCTATCAGTGCATCCAATGCATTGGACAGACTAAAATCCAAGAAAAAACAAACATCCATTGTTTTAACATCTATTGCTGTTTTTTTCATCTTGGTTTTATCCATTTTTACTAAATCTTCAAGAGATATTCCAGATTATGTTCAAGATTGTAAATCGTACGAACCATTGAAACCTGCTTACACTGAATCTTTGGATCAAATTTTTAATGATTCTACATACCAAAGATCTGTTGTTGAAAAATTGCTAGGTGCTATCAGAGTTCCTACCGAGATTTATGACGACTCTCCAAACCCAGACTTGTCCATTCCATTGATTGAAGATCCAATTTTCAAAAACTTTTCCGTGTTCCATGACTATCTAAAAGAAACTTTTCCTTTGGTCCACAAGACTTTGAAAGTCGAAACCGTCAACGCAGCTGGTTTGTTGTTTACTTGGGAAACCACACAGACTGACTCTGAATCAAAGCCATTATTGTTGATGGCTCATCAAGACGTTGTTCCTGTTAATAAAGAAACAATTGACAGATGGACCTATCCTCCATTTGCCGGTGTTTACGAAGAAGACACTGGAGTGATTTATGGTAGGGGTGCATCTGACACTAAACTTTTGCTTATTGCCGAATTAGAAACCATCGAATTATTGATTTCTACAGGTTGGGAACCAACCAAAAGACCAATCTTGCTGGCATATGGTTTTGATGAAGAGTGTGGTGGTGAACTGGGTGCCCAAAACATTGCTCAATTGTTGGTTGACAGATACGGGAAAGGTGGGTTGTATGGTATTATTGATGAGGGTAGTGGTGTTGATAAATTTGGGGGAAATGATTTCCTAGCTGCTCCTGCAATTGCTGAAAAAGGTTACGTTGACACTGAAATCACTTTAAACACTAGAGGTGGACATTCTTCTGCTCCGAACATTTGGGACTTTGATCAAACTTCAATCGGTGTTTTATCCGAATTGAACTTCTTATTAGAAACTGAACAATTTAATGTTGATATTGCTCCAAACAATCCAGCTTTAGGTATGGTTCAATGTCAAGCCAAATACGACAAGACCTTTGATGCTGGTGTTGTTAAAGGTTGGAAGACCGGGTCTTTGGAAAAATTGGCCGCTGCTTTAAATAAAACTCCTTTGAAGTTTTTATTTAAAACTACACAAGCAATCGACATCATCAACGGTGGTGTTAAAGCCAACGCCATGCCAGAAAAAGTTACTGAATTGGTCAACCACAGAATCAACACCAAATCTTCTGTCGCTGAAACCCTTGACCAAGTCATTAGAAACACAAAAATTGTTGCTGAAAAATATGATTTGAGTATTTCTTTGGAATGGAACAACGGTACAAAACCAAGCGTATTGAAAGAAGGTACCAAAGGTGATTTTGTCATCTTGGTGAAGAATCCTTTGGAACCAGCCCCAATCACACCTACCGGGGACGACGAAATGTGGAATATTGTTGGTGGATCTGTTGTTAGCACTTATTTAAATCCATACTTTGGTGAAGGTCAAGAAGTTTTCTTTGAAGGTACCATCATGACCGGTAACACAGACACCAAATGGGAATCGCAAAAACAATTGACCAACAGAATCTACAGATTTTCTGGTTCTTTGGGTGATATTTTTGCCGCCAACGTCCATACTGTTGACGAAACTGCTACTGACAAAGGATTAATCTCATCCTTAGCTTTTGTCTACCAAGTTGTTACCAACCTGGACTACTACAGTGAGGAATAGACTCTTTAAAATGAAAGAGAATAACTAGATTAAGCATGTAAAACTCTAAAGTGTATAAACATATACAACATAAGTCAGCTAAATTTATGCTTGAAAGAAGTACGATGTCTACATAAAATAAAAACAATATCATTCATAGTAATACAAATGATAAAAATGTCCGCCCACCTACTATCAAACTACAACTGTAGGGTCATTTATACTTAGTTGTTGTTAGCGAAAAGGGCATGATATCTAATCTGAGCTATCATGAACTGTATTCTCTCACTGCTTGGGGGTATGTGTTTTTGATTATTTGAAAGAAGCAGACAATTCCAAGAAAGATAAAACACCTCTCTGAGAGCAACCATCTACCTCAAAACAAA
>JAJMDI010000181.1:13542-48822 GCA_030573535.1 Hanseniaspora occidentalis var. citrica
AAATCTACTAAAAAAAAAAAAAAAAAAAAAAACGTCAGGTTTTTTCTTCACAGTGTTTTTTCGTTTTTTTTTGTTGTAGGGCTTTTTTCAAATTAAATGCAATTACGGGGTAATAATAATGTATAATGCGGGTAATTTTACTTTAACGATCTTGATTAAATCTCTATTCTTCAACTTCGAAATAGAAATAGTCTTTTAATGATAATAGTAATATACACAGCCGTTATTTGATTATATATTAGGTTTATATTAAGATAAACCCTTTATGAAGTAATAAATATACCTAACCAAAATAAAAATCATTCTCTAGAGTAAAACATTTCAGCCTTCTTTTTAGATTTTTTATTACCTTTGTTATGTTTCTTGTTAGAACCACCAGCAACGTTTTTACTGTGGAATGGAGAAAACACTTTTCCTTCAATACCATTCATTTTAAAAAATTCGTTATCTAAATCAGAAGCAGCGTTGTACAAAGCAGCTTGTTTACCACCGTGGGTAACTGATTTGGCAACACCATCGGCTTCAGCACCAATATGGCCAGAAAAGGTCAATTTTTTCAAATCATTTGCTAAATCAAAGTCCTCCAAATTTTTATTTTTGATGGCTTCACTTAATTGTTCTTGTCTGTTCTCTGGTAAGTGATCAAAAGTGTATAAGTCTTTGTTGAATTCTCTACATTCTTCTTTTGTGTATGGGGTGTCATCTTCCATGTGTGGTGGAGGATTGATGTATAACAATTTACCATTCACATAATCTTTCAAAATATATCTGGATGCTCTACTTTCATCGGCAGCACCAAAACCTTGAGTCATAAAACCTCTGGCTCTGGCATATGCAACTAAAAATTCTTGTGCAGATGGAGTTTCACCGTCGCCACCTTCTTCCACGGATCTTGTTTGAATGTGAATACCATAAATAGCTTCCAAAAAGTATTTCGGTACCCTTTCAACAACCAGAGTACAAGGACCAATATATTCTCTCAATTGATCAATTGGCAAAACACCGTTACAAACCAATTCACCCTTGTTGTATGCAAAATTTGGGAAAACTAAACCAGGACAATCACATAACATGACTTTTTCAGATAATCTAATAGTTTGGAAATGTTTTGTTTTACCTGGAGTAGCGGAAACAGAAACTTTTTTAGCACCAACTAAAGCATTAATGGTAGAAGATTTACCGACATTTGGATAACCGACCAAACCAATTTGAAGTAGAGATTCTTTACCTGGTAATGGAGCAAGTAATGGTTCACTTGGAGCATTGGCCAAAAATAATTCTTCTAATTGATCAATGTTTAAAATATCAATTTTTTTCAAAACTTCTGGATCAATATATTCTTCGTCAGCATCATCCCCCTCGACTACTTTGTTTTCACTGTAATAGTCTTTATTAGCAATATAATCATCACCAAACTCTAATTGATCTTCCAAAATTTGGTTGGCTTTTTTAGCACTAAAAAAACTGAAAGAAATATTTCTTGAAATAAAGTATTCAGCCCATAAAATTCTTTGCTTTCTGGTCAAAAGATCGGCTTTGTTGACTAACAACAAGTTTTGTTTTCTTTCATCAATTTCATGAACGTATTTTTCCAAATCAACAGATCTGAATAATAATGGATCTCTGGCATCAACAATTTGAACAATCAAATCAGATCTTTCAACAACTCTCCATAATTGTCTCCAAACTTCAATGTTTCTTTCAAATGGAGTCAACAATAAATCATCATTGCTTTCTTGGAAAGTTGCAATGTTTCTTCTCCATTCCAAAAACGCTTGTTTTTCCAATCTTTCCAATTCGTATCTGGTCATTTCCTTGGTCCAGGCAGGTCTTCTTGGAACAATCAAATCTTTCAAATGTTCTCTTTGTTTAGCACTCAATAGATTTCTGGCTTCATTAGTCATCATGAACCCTTGACTTCTGACATTGTCTGTGTTTGCATCCATTCTGATAATTTGAACATTACTGTGTCTGTCAGCAGTGAAATCTTTGTCTGCCAATTCAGCAGAACTTAAGAAATCATCCAAGGCAGATTCTTGAGTAACAGATCTCAATTTGACCCAGTTGGCTTCGTGTTTTTCAGTGGTAAATTGAACTTCACCATCTGGTAAAATATTAACAATGTTTTCTTTTTTTCTTTGTGTAATAATAGCTCTACCTAAACCAATAGTGTTTTTGTTCTTTCTTTGAATAGGTTTTGGCCCTTTTGGAGCCTTCCATTTCTTTGGTTCTGGTTTCTTTGGAGGCATGCTGGTTTATTGGATTTGGTTGTTTGTTTTTCACAACTATTTCTTATTCTAAATCAAGAATCATATTATACAACAGACTATAAAAAAAAAAGACTGACTTGTAGATGTGGGTTATTCATCTCGTCGCATTCATTCAATCTTATGAAAGAATTGCAATGAGTTGCGTTAACTATGAAGGCCTAAGAAATTATTATGAAGAAAAAAAAAAAAAAATTGAAAAAATGGCCAGAAGAATATCCATTCAGAGAAAAAGAAAAGTTAAAAAAAAATTAAAACTCGCAATGAAATTCCCGAGCAAAAAATACAATGGACGAGACCGGAGTCGAACCGATGACCTCTTACTTGCAAGGCAAGCGCGCTACCAACTACGCCACACGCCCGTAATATATAGAAAATTATTAATGTGTGTGTCAATTTTGTTGAGCCTTTTCTGACCAAAATTCACTAATACTATATGAATGGTAGTTTGGTCTTTAAACAAATGAAATCTATTTATATATACAGCTAATTATCTAATTAGTCAATGTATCTATAATAAATATGATTTCAATAATAACAAACAACAATAAAAAAATTATTGTTATATCATCATCAAAAACAAATAAAAAAAATAAAAATAAAAATAAAAATAAAAAAAATAATAAGGAATAAATCAAAAATTACAAGATCGACCCGTTCCCACTGAAGAATCGTAACTCGAAAGCACAACAATCCAGCTCCCCCAACACAGAGTTTTATATTGTTATTGTAAATGAAACTTTTCTTCAAACCACATTTTCAAACGTGGTTAAAAGAAAAGCTAGGAGATTAAGTTTTGATGTTTCAAACCGATTTGACACTAAACTAAACTTATAAAAAGCTCAGCAAATACCAAACCAGAAACAAAACATTTTGAAAACAAATAAAACTCCCACAATTTCACCTTGAATTCATACATCCAAAAATAAAAAATATTCTTGAATAATGGAAACAAGTCACATCGTCAATATAGAGAACACTACTGCTTCAAAATTTCACCTTTCTCTTTTTAAAAAAAAAAAAAAAAGTAAAACAGGAATAAACAATAAGTCAACGTTCTCAATACTTCTAGCTCTCGAGATTCCACACAATAAAGCGTTAGAAACTCAGAAAAGACTAATGTATCAACTCATAAATAAACTGTGTTCAAACTTTTCCTCTAGCAGGAAATACAAACGGCCTGACCAACTCTTCTCATCTGTTCTTTAGAAAAATTATGAAATTTAACTGAAAAACCGAATAAAAAAAGTTTAAATCAAACGAGGGATATAGGAAGAAAAAACATTCAATGAGAAGTCACAATCAAAAACAAACAAAGAAAAAATAGAACAAAATCTCCGAGGAAACCCCGCTCCATTTTTCTGTCAGTTCTCAAAGTGAAGTCTCCAAATATTATCTCTCATTTCCAATCAGAAAAAACGTCCGCAAAACATAAAAACAATCCTACATTATTCATTTCAAAGAAACAAACAATGGTTTAGAATTCTTGCGACTAGAACCTCCTTTCTCACACTATGTAAGAAAGAACATAAACCCAAATAAATTTGAGTCTATAAAAAAAAAAACGTCACCGTGTTACTACAAAAGTAGAAACACGCACATTAAAATCTTGAACATGAAGAGATTCTGTGAGAATTGCTGTTTTGGTAGAAAGAAATACTTGATCTTCTTCTACATCTCATGGTAAGTATGGTTTAGAAAGGTTTTAAAAAATTCTTTTACGAGAGTGTGTACACAATAGAGTATCACATGTGTTAAAATTGAGAAGCTTCACGCAACCTGACAAAAATAAAATTTAAATCTACAAGTTTTTATGTTTAGAACAAAGAAAGGTGGAAAAAACTCAAACTTTAAACAGTGGCCACTATTTATACAAATCATTTTTTCATGGTTTTCTGGTTTTCTTTTTTTTCTGTTTTTTTTTTTTTTTCTTGAAATGAAACGAAAAAATGAAGAAAATTCAAGCGAAGCAATATTTTTGTTTCGTTAAAGATGATAATTTTTTGTACAGGAAAAAACATGTGACTGGGTAACTACCTATAAAAGGGTAAGTGAGTGATGATGTTTCTACATAGATAGTAAGGGGATGCCTGTAAAATGTTCAACTTTCATAGATAAATTCCAATTTTATTGTCTAGGGTTGTCACAATACTATACATATACATATTTTATTTAAATATATATATCACGGTCTCCATACTTGCAAAGAGTTATCGTAGAAACTACATGTAGCAATAATATCTGAGGACCAATCACCTCCATAGCACATCGACTCGTGACCTTCCTTGACATAATTAATTTCTTGAAAAAATTCTTCTCCTGATTTTTCGTCAAACTCATCAAATATCTTGACAATTTTAGCACCATTGTACATACAACACACCAACACTCGGTCGGAATTGGTATTTTCATTTGAACAAGCGGGTTGTTCAAAAAATCTCCATACACCACCTTGTAAATTTTTTGTTTGAACATTTAATGGAGGCATCGTGCCTGGGTAGACTTCAGTAGCGGAGAACATTCTCAAGTCAAAACTTCTTATGCAGTCGTCGTATGAACCAGTCAAGACTGATGTTGGTTTGTTTGGCCTGAAGTTCTCGTTCGCACACTTTATGGCGACCACACCTGCCTCGTGCATTCTAGAATTGCTCCACACCTCGTCTCTGGTTCTTGTGTCAAACAGCTTCACCACGGAATCATCACCACCGGTGAAAACACAGTTTTCCAATGGAGCGATTTTACCAAACTCACCGGTCCAGCATTCCAATGAGTGAGAGCTGTTGAATTCATATATGCCGTTTGTCTCCTTGTCTTCTTCAGTTCCTGAAAGACTGCTGCCTGCTCTTTCCAAATCCAGCAGTTTGGCCTCACCGTTTGTCCCTGTGCACAAAACAAGGTTCCCAAAAACAGTCTTTGAATCACCGGTGTTGTTTTTCACATGACACGAGGTGATTAAAACATCTTTTTCAAAAACTTGGTATTTCTGAACCAAGTCAATGGTTACGATGTCTTCCTCAATCTTAAATTTCCATAATTTCAAATCACCTGTGGAATGTGCAGTGATGAATCTATCAGGACCGTTTAACTTCAAGTCTAGAATAGCACTTATATCTTCGGTGTATCTGTGAACCAAAGACAAATCAACCGCTTCCCCATCAACAGATTTTTCATATTTATAAACATCAATTGAACCAAACCTATCCCCAGTCTCTTTTCTCAAGTCATATGTACCTACCAAAATATGTTTCTTGTCAGCAACTAGCTGCAAGCAACATGGTGGGAATTGTGTTTTAATGGAACTTAAAACTGCAGTTTCCTCGTTCAGATCAGACATTCTTTTCAGTATTTTTTTTGCTAGTTTTGATAAACTGTTCCGAGTTTTTTGTGGTTTTACAAATATATCAAATAACAAAATACAACTCATCTTTGCTAATATAGCTTGATACATAAGATCATCTCATTTCAGTAAAGTCTGTCTTCCAACTCTTTAAGAGCTCGGAAATAACATTTTGTGCGGGTTACTCTTCAAAATGTCTCTTGTAATTTTTTTTTAAAGTTTAGTGATTTTCTGCAAATTCTTTTTTTTTTTCCAGCTGTTTGGGTTTTAGATTGTTTTTCTTTCCATGTAACGAGTTCTGTTCATTAATTTGCTTCAAAGCTCTGATAGAATGTTTTTCAAACAGTTTACAACAATGGTTTTAAAATCTTACTAATTTTGAATAATTTATTTAATTAAAAAACAAAAGATAAAAACTATCTGAAAATACACAAATAACCCCTTAAGACACAATTTTAGACAAAAATAATAATGAAGCCTTTTATTTCTGGCCATGAGGATTTGGTACACGATGTTAGTTATGATTTTTACGGACGTCACTTGGCAACATGTTCCAGTGATCAGCATGTTAAAGTTTTTAGATTAGACAAGGAAACCAACGAATGGGTTTTAAGTGACTCTTGGAAAGCACACAACTCCTCTATTGTCAGTTTGGACTGGGCTCCTCCTGAATATGGGAGATTGATTGTCACCTGTTCTTACGATAAAACTTTGAAAATTTGGGAAGAAGACCCAGAAACCCCAGAAAACTCAGGGAAAAGATGGAATAACGTGGCAACTTTGAATGATGCCAAGGGACCTTTGTTCCGTTGTAAATTCGCTCCGGGCCACTTGGGTTTGAGAGTCGGGTGCATTGGTAACGATGCTACTTTAAGAATCTACGATGCCATGGAACCTTCCGATCTAAGATCATGGACTTTATCGAGTGAGTTGAAAGTTTTGGATGAGGCGCCTGCTTCGCATTTACAAAGTGACTATGCTTTGACCTGGTGTCCTAGTAAGTTTTTTGATGAAACTATTGCAGTCTGTGCTCTAGACAAATCGGTGATATATCAAAGAAATAACAAAAACAAATTGTATATTGCAGGTGAACTACAAGGCCATGGTGGTTTGATCAGAGACATTTCATGGGCTCCAAGTATAGGAAGAATGTACCACTTAGTGGCAACTGCATGTCAAGATGGGAATGTTAGAATTTTCAAAATCAGCAACTATAAAATGAGTTCTACAACCTCTGAGGATAATGATGATTTTGACAGTAAAAATGCTTTGCAAATTGAATTGGTTAGTAAAAATAATGACCACAAAGGTGAAGTATGGTCTGTTTCTTGGAATTTGACCGGTACTGTTTTAAGTTCTGCTGGTGACGACGGTAAAGTTCGTTTATGGAAATCTTCTTATGCTAACGAATTTCAATGCATGAGTGTTATCAGTCCTCAGCAGCAGCAGCAACAGTCACAAGAACAACAATTATTACCACAACAAGAACAATAAACTCGGTCATATTTTAATAAACAAGAATGACACGTACCAAAAAGTAATCAGGGAAACTTCCCATTGATTTTTCTCTTTTTTTGAAAAGCTAAATATCTTTTGCATCTTAATTTGTATAATGCTCATTTAATAATTTTAAATGATCTCTTTTCTGTAAACCAATTTGTGCAGCAAGTTCACAAAAAACAGATACGAATTTGTCTTGAAAATTTCCGCATGGAGTTTATCAAACACTTTTTAGGGAAAGGGGGAAAAAAGCTTAGAAAAACGAAAAAAGCGAAATTGGGTTTCTTTGAAAGTAAAATACAATGTGTGTTTCTAAACGAATTTAAATTTTTTGTCAACAGTGATATATATGTGTATATAATCTTGAATTTAATCTGTGTAAAACTTACAATACATTATTCCTAGGTGACAAAAGAAAAAGAAAGAAAGGCATACACATAATCCAAAACTCAAAATTATCAAGAATGTCTAAATTTTATGCTCTATCTGCCATTGACAACGCGGGTCGCGAATTTGCCTTTTCCCAACTTAAGAACAAAGTTGTTTTAATTTTCAACTCTGCCTCTCAATGTGGCTTCACTCCTCAATTGGACGCATTAGAAAATTTGCATAAAAAGTATAAGGATCAAGGGTTGGTTATTTTGGGGTTCCCATGTAACCAATTCGGTGGTCAAGAGCCAGGTGACGATAAGGAAATTGCTTCTTTCTGCTCGGTCAACTACGGTGTGAAATTTCAAATGATGAAGAAAGTTGATGTTAATGGACCAAATACGTCACCAGTTTACGAATACTTGAAAAATGAAAAGCCAGGCATCCTAGGTTTTAAAGGGATCAAGTGGAATTTCGAAAAGTTCATCATCAACAAAGAAGGCCAAGTCGTCAGCAGACATGCTAGTATGACCAAACCAGAGTCTTTGGAAGAAGAGATTACTTCTTTGTTAAAATTAGGATCCTAATTGGTGTTTATATATGGTCTATACTCTTATAATTTGATTTAAAATATTTTCTATTCTTGTATGAATTTAAAAATTTATTAAAAAAAATTATGTTTTTTTTTCAAGTTACCATTTTTAAAAATATGCTTGTCGAAGTGTATAGAGTGAATTGATAACTTACTAGTAGTAAAAGTAAACAAAATAATTACAATTTTACTCAACAATATTAGAAATTAAGGTGGTTTATAGAAATATAAAATATCAACATTAAATTTAAATACGGTATCTTAATATACAACAGTTTACTACTTAAGCCTTGGTTTTTTTTTGGTTGGATTCAAAAGCCGCATCTTCATTAGCCAATCTTTTTTTCAAATTTGCGTCCAATGGAAGAGTAGATTCCATTTCTTTTTCAATATAGTTCAACAATGTTTGACATCTCTTGTTTATATCAGTGGAAGTTCTGTTTTGAAAGAAAAAGTCAGTATGGAATAAGGGGCTTTTTCTAATGTCAAACTTGATCAAATCATATAAATTGCTGTTACCTAAGCCATGTTTTAACATCATGGTGATCAAGAATCTGTCATGCTCAATAGAATAAGTGGACGACGTTGAGGCATATTTGATACTCATCTGTCTTAATGGATTATCGTACTGCGAAACTTTTCTTCTCAATGCTTCTTGTTGCACTGTTAATTTTCTCAATCTTTCTTCTTCAAATTCTATGTTTTTGACAATTTTCTCATAATTCTCACAAAATGTAATGTTCTCCCAAAAGGCTTTTGCATATTCATACACTTCCTGTTCTGTCTTGTTTGTATTCAATTCTTTGGTAATTTCGCGAATGGCTGTTCTGCCGTGTCTACCACAAGCGGTGATGAATTTTCTAAATTCAAGCTTTGTCCAGTTGGTGAATCCCTGGGATCTCAATTCTTCCTTTTCTTGCTGTTCTTCTTCAGTTAAAGGTTCAGCAAGCTCGATAGATAGCTTCAAAATTTCCAATTGTTTTTTGTTTTCGTCTTTGTCTTCACTCAAATCACCGTATGTTAATTTTACATCGTCCATTGAAGGGATAACACCATTTTCTTTCGCAGCATATAATCTTTCCTTTTCCAATAGATGTTTTAATTTAGAAGGTGGGAACTGATGAGCTGGAAAATAAGGTGGTTTCCCCATTTTAGGTTGAGCTGCAGGCTTCCCACTACTTTTTGGATTTAGGACATCCCTATAGTATTCATCAATAGAATAGTTTGCATTTCTTTCCCTATCTCTTCTACCACCTTCAGTTCCAGAAGTCAACAAACTCAATGGATCAACAACTTGGTTACTAATAGCAGTCTTTCTAAAGGATTCACCGTCCCATTCGTAAGTGTCTCCCCCTGACTGGTTAGCAAATTTTTGTAAATCATCCAAACCTAATTTAGCATATTTGGCATTCAATTCTTTGGTTTTTTGTTCTGATTCTTGTAATAATTTTTCTAAATCAAATTCATCGTCTTTGTCCGCACCCTCAATGTTGGAAAACAAGTCTTTGGCACCATGCTGAATCATTGATAATAATTCATCTTTACCATCGTTCTTACCCTTGGCGGCTTTACCTTTTTCCAAAGAAGTTCTACCTTGTTGAATAACCAATTGATCTAACCTCAATTTTTGTTTGGCCTTTTCCAAAATTTTAACTTCAACAGACTTGTCAGTGACAAATCTGAAAACTTTGACTTGTTTTTTTTGCCCAATTCTATGAGCTCTGTCCATTGCTTGTAAATCAGCTTGAGGATTCCAATCAGAATCAAACAAAACAACAATGTCAGCCGAGGTCAAGTTAATACCCAAACCACCTGCTCTGGTGGTTAAAAGAAATATAAATTTTTCAGAGTCTGGTGCATTATATTCATCAATAGCAGCAATTCTATCCTCATGTTCAGTTGACCCATCAATTCTACAATACCCATAGTTTCTGAAATAACAGTAATCTTCCAAAATATCTAACACTCTACTCATTTGACTGAAAATTAAAACTCTGGAACCCTGTTCTTTAAATCTGGAAAGTAACTTGTCTAAAATACTCATCTTAGCACTATTGAAAATCAAATGCTCATCTGTAGTAAAAGGTGGACCTGGTTCAGCACCATCAAACAAATATGGATGATTACAACATTTTCTCAATTGCATCATAATGTTCAACAATCTAGTTTTAGATTCTTTTTTCCCAGTTTCACCGTTAATAGCATCAATATCTCTTTCCAAAATTTTTCTGTACCACTGTTTTTGCATAGCAGACATACCAGCATAAACATCCAACTCAATTTTTGGAAGTAACGAAGTTTCAACTTCAGATTTAACTCTTCTCAATAAGAATGGTTGCAAAATAGTGTGTAATTGTTTAACCACTCTATCTTTTTCCTCTGCATCTTCCTTTTTAGTCTCTTCAGTTGTAGATTCGTCACCACTACCTCCAAACCATTGATCAAAAGTATTTGAGTCAGCAAAAATGTCTGGCAACAAAAAGTTTAATAGAGCCCATAACTCATGCAAATTGTTTTGTAACGGAGTACCTGTGATTAACATTCTGTTTTTAGAATTAAATTCTCTAATAACTTGAGACAGTAAAGAATCTTCGTTTTTAATTCTGTGAGCTTCATCAATAACTATATATTCCCATCCCAATTTTCTAAATTGTGCCTTTTCCTTGATCACAATTTCATAAGAGGCAATGACAACATCAAAGTCACAAGTTAACAATTTTTCATTGATTAATCTTGCACGTTCTACTTTATCACCTTGTAAGACAAAGGCATTGACTTCAGGTGTCCATTTATTGAATTCTCTTAACCAATTGTTTAAAGTAGATTTTGGTGCGATAACTAAAAATGGGCCTGGTTTTTTTTCCAAGTATCTAATGTATCCTAAAAAGGAAATGGTTTGCAAAGTCTTACCCAAACCCATTTCATCTGCTAAAATCCCACTTAAATTATTTCTATGCAAGGAAACCAACCAGTTCAAACCTTGAATTTGATACGGTCTCAGCAAACCGTTGACGTACAGAGGGGATTCAGTAAATTGGATGTCTTCTTTGTCAATTTCGTTGATTTCGTCGTCATCATCATCACCATCAACAGTGGATCCTCCACTTGTAGAAGATTGCTCGTCTTTCAAAAGTTCCCTATCCTCTTCACGTTCACTCATTCTTCCACGATGAATTGAGTTGACCTTTTTCCCATTGGAGTGAGCCGAACTACCAGAAGCCAACAAATGAGGACATTTTTGTTTCAAGATGTCGTACACTTTGATAAAACTTTCATCTTTTGCTTCAACTTTTTTTTCTAAAAATGTTTTAAATAAACTACTGATTCCCAACAAATGTTCAAATCTTTTCACAGTCATGGAGATCTTGTGGACCCCAACAGGTTTATATTTTTTCACTAATTCTTTGTCCAACAAGTATTTTTCCTGTTTTATTTGCAAATCAGAACTTGGCAAACCATCATGAAATGGTTTAACTCTTTGATGGTATTCATCCATATCAGACATGGTTAATTTCAGTTACCTTTTCTGTGTCTTGTTCCAATTCTCTTTTTGACTTTCCTTCCTCAAAAAATTAATAACATATACAAAAGGTGTTCAAGCAATGAAGTTGTGTGTCGAATATTGTAATGTAAATCTAACAAACATCAAAGTGTCTCTTGTAAATGTCAAATATCTTTGTTTTCTATATTGTAAAACTCGTAGTCTCTGTGTGTTTTTTTTTTCTTTTCTTGAAAATTTCTTTCTTCGTACTTTTTACTGACAACAAAAACTGTCTACAATGAATTCTGACTCACAATGTTTCTACCTTCAAAAAAACTACGCGTATCATCAGACAGACACAGACAGAGAGCAAAAGGGAAACGGAAAGCTTTGAGGCTGGAAAGAAAAAAAAAAAAATCTAAACAGAGACACATACAGAAATAGACAGCAAACGAATAAATTCAAGATGGTAATTGTATATTAGAATTTTGAAATTTGTTTATAAGATTGCGTAATTTATTGTTATCAATATTAGTAACCCTACTAGGAAAGAACAGAACCAAGAGAGAAAAAAAATTGGGCTTGCAATATTCCATTATGAAAGACTTTATGGTTCCACTCTCAGTGAGTGTTGTTAGTAGTACTGTTGGGTACGTTGCTACGAAATGGTTGATTCCTAGAGTTTCTGATAATTTCATTAAAATAGGGTTGTTTGGGAAAGACTTGTCTAAACCAGGGAAACCAGTGATACCCGAGACCATGGGGGCTATTCCTGCTGTTATTTTTGTTTTGCTTATGTTTGTCAACATCCCATTTTTATTTTTCAAAGATTTGACCGACTCTTCACTATTGTTTCCATACGGTAAATTCAGTGAGTTTTTAAGCGCAATTTTATGTTTGGAAAGTATTCTGTTGTTGGGGATTGCTGATGATCTTTTCGACTTGAGATGGAGACACAAGTTCTTCATGCCAGCGTTTGCTGCCATCCCATTGCTAGTTGTATACTATGTTGATTTTGGTGGAACCACTGTTATGATTCCTCCATTCATTCAGTCATATTTACAATTACCACATAACTATATTGATTTGCAATGGCTATACTACGGATACATGGCCAGTGTAGCTATTTTTTGTCCAAATTCCATTAATATTTTGGCTGGGGTCAATGGTTTGGAAGTTGGTCAGGTTGTTGTTTTGTGTATTATATTTTTGATCAACGATTTCTTGTTTCTATTTGGAGGAGTTGAAACAGCCAAACATTCACACATTTTTTCCTCCACTTTGATTATTCAATTGTTGGGATGTTCCATCGCGTTATACGAATATAACAAGTTCCCTGCAAAAGTTTTTGTTGGTGATACTTTTTGTTATTTTGCAGGTATGGTTTTCGCTGTTTGTGGTATTTTGGGACATTTCAGTAAGACAACATTGTTATTTTTCATTCCACAAATTTTTAATTTTGCATACAGTGCCCCACAATTGTTTGGGTTGGTTCCATGCCCAAGACATAGAATGCCTAAATTCAACCAAAAGGACGGTTTATTATATACATCAAGAGCTGTTTTAGAGAAACCTAGGGATCATAGATTTGATTTTGTTTTAAAATTATTATTTAAATTGAAATTAATTGATCTAGATATCGATTCCAAAAGCGGGCAAATCATTTCTTGTTCAAACATGACTTTGATCAATTTGGTTCTAGTCTGGTCAGGTCCATTGAGAGAAGACAAACTGTGTCAAAGAATTTTGTTACTGCAACTGATTATTGGCGTATCGGCCATTTTGATCAGACATCTAGGGGGAGCCATGCTATTTGGACACGACAATCTATTTACTGTTATTTAGTTCTTTAAAAAACTCACTTCTTTGTTTTAGTAGTTCATCACACCAACCTTTGACTTCGTCAGTTTTGACGCTTGCCACAGAGCTCCAGAAAGATTCCAAGTCGACGTTCCCGTTGCATCTTTTTTCGTATTCAAAACATTGACACAACATTTCAAATTTATCTAAATCTTTAACGAATCTTGCTTCCAAACTGTTGATATTTTCGTAGGCCAACCAGTTTTCGTAGATTTCCTTAGCCGCGACTTCGTTGTATGGTTTGATCAAAGTTTCACACAAATATTCAATGGTGGCCAACTCTCTTCTATGTTTTTCATGTTTGTCAACTTTGTCAAACGGAGTGATATCACCAACCAAACTTTCAGCAATGTCGTGGACTAAAGCGATTTGAGAACACTTGGCTTTGTCAATACCAGGTGTTTTCAATAGCATTGCAGCAACACCCATTCTATACATGTGATCACTGATACTTTCACAAGGAGAAATATCATGATCAACCCAACCTGTTCTTCTTTGAATTTTTAATTGTTCAACAATGCTTAAAAATGAAATGACATATGCAGATGGAGAAGAGCTGAAGTTTTTGAAAGAGTCTTTGATTTCTTGAGGAACGTGGTCTTCTGGTCTCCAAACAGTGCTATCGGTGGACATTATTCTTATTAGTAGTGGCTTGTTTTGATTTGGGTTTGGGGCTTTGATCAGTTTCACAACATGAATGGGGAATTGATGATAAAAGTTGATCCTATTGAACAACATATATATATAATATGTAATTTTGTTTTCTAAAAAAATGAAATCTTCTTGCTTGCTAATACTTTTGATATTGAACAATAAAACATTGATTTATCAGTACAACACATCGCATCTCATTTTTCAACAAACAAAAAAAAACAAAACTGTAAACATATCCAATTTTTCTTTTTTTTTTCTTTCACTTTAAATCTTATAACCGATTTGATCTGAAAAATTTGGTAATCGTGATCAAGATATTAAAACAAGAAAATATTTAAAACCAATCACGTGACAGTTTGAAATAACTGTTCAAGAGTCATTTGTGATCACCTGACCAACGGTTGAAAGTATTTCTCGTTTATAAGAATAAACTTTCAGCATCAATTTAAACAACACAGAACCAAGATGATGAAGTTACATAAGAAACCAACAATAATGATAATTTATCTAGTTTTTTTTTCATTAAAAATAATTATATCTAACCTACTTAAAGTTTTTACTTAAGAATCACAGAAACAAATATCAAATATAAGTTTACTGTGTATCCAAATATGGTACAATGTTGTGTGTGTTTTTTGTTTGTTTTCGAAATGAAGGGAGAGAAAATTGATTATATTCATTATTTTAGTATATAAAATAAAATTACACAAAGTAACCACATTATATACTAGAATAATGAAGCAACAAATATTATATAAACATAATGCATATTAAATAAAAATTAAAACACAAGACAAATGAAACTTGACCAATTACGAGATCACAATGCCTATTATGTGTTTCTTTTCATAAAATAATTTGTTTAAGCAATCAATTCAACAACACCACCAGCAGCTCTAATTTTTTCTTCAGCTAATTTAGAAACAAATCTGGCTTTGACGATGACTGGGACGTTTGGAATTCTACCTTTACCCAAAACTTTACCGTAACCGGCAGCCAAGGTGTCGATGACTGGGGCGGAGGTTTTAGAAGCGTTTTTCAAGTATTCGTCTCTTTTTTGTTCTGGAACTAAGGTCCACAATTTGTCCAAGTTCAAAACTGGTCTCCAGAAATGGTTTTGTTGTTTGTGGAAGTATCTCATACCAACTTTACCGAAGTAACCTGGATGGTATTTATCCAAGTTGATTCTGTGGTGGTGTTGACCACCAGCCATACCTCTACCACCCGGATGTTTTCTGTGTTTACCAACTCTACCGTTACCGGCTATTGAAAAAACATATTTTTTCTTTTCGATTAATGACATGAAAAAAGAAAAAAATAATCTTGTTAGTAAAGAATTATTCTCAAATGATAATAATAAAAATGCAACACAACACTGCGAAAAACAATAGTTGAATGATGAAACTTATGCTAATACAAAAAAAACAAAATCAAGATGATAAGTAGAGCAAGAAATATAAAAAAAGAAGATGAATAGAAAAAAAGCAAGATGTACTTCTTCAATTATCAATGTGTAAGGTGACCGTATAATATTATTATGATTTTCTGTGTTCTTGTTTAATGCGATGATGAATAAAAAAACAAAAAAACATGGAATTCACACGATATCTAGTTTTCAAATATTTGACATTTCTGATATATTGCAATTAAAACACCATACGTAGGTTTCATCAAGTATAAGACCTTAACGAAACAAACATAATATGCGTTCAGTTATAACTTATCATATAATCAATATCGTAAAGTTGGACATCCATATGATCCATCGATTTTTTCTTTTTTTTTTTTTGAGAATGTGTCTTTTGTTAGAATCATCCATAATAAAAAATAGATGATATAACAAAAACCAGTCTCTTGTCATCACAGAAAACATATACCACCTTTCATAATGTTATTTATACGTCCACCATCACACACAGATTTGGAGTAGTACACATCTTGGTTCTTTCATTCCTTTTTTTTATATTTCTTTAGCCGATTTATCATCGAGATTGGTAGCATGTTTTTCATGAGCTTCGTATGAAACACAAAAAAACTAATTATTCAACTATGGTGTTGTATAAGCTTTAAGGTTGAGTATATGACGTATCAGTTATCCATTTCTTTTTTTGTTAAAAAAAAATATCAAACCCACACTTCAAAATATTCAACACCAATCATGGAATTACATACCTGAGACGTGACCTCTGTGTTTTCTGGTTTTAGTTAATCTAGTTGGCATTTTTGATGTTAATTAGTTACCTGATGGTCTTTCTAGACTTTTTTTGAATTTTAAATAGGGTGTGTTAGAGAGTAGTCAAAGAAAATTTACTGGAGTACTAATATCTCAAAATAGAAATGCTTTTCCTGAAAACAGGCATCAATATATATCTTCAATATTTTGACATAATTTTTTTAATTGTAGTTTTTTTTTTTTCACCTTTCACCAATGCTTTTTTTCTTTCTTGTAGTAATATTTTGAAAATTAATTTTTTTTCAATTAATGTCCAAAATAGGAAATTGCAGATGTGTGTTTTAGGTAATTTTGTTTTGAAAAAAAACTGTGTTTGTTATAGTTTTTTTTTAAAAAGTCATAAAATATATATAAAAATCTAAATTTTTTTAAAAAAAAAAACTTTTTTAATAACCCGTACATAATAATGTCATATTTGTTAAAATAAAAATATTGTACATGTGCGGGTTATAAATGTTTTATTTCTACGTTTTTTTTTTTTTCTTCATTTGTTTTGTTTAAATAAGGATTAAAGGGAAAATATGTGCAGTGTGAAAGAGTGGGCGGGAGTATTTTTAAAGAAGAATGAAAACAGCACAGAAACACACAGAGACCAACCTGTGTAGAGAGATATAACTAGTTATTTTATGTTTTTGCTAATTTTTGGATTCATGATTTTAAGATGTTAAAATAAGGGAATAGTTAGTTTAACGATCATGATTTTTATATTAAAAAGTAGTTGTTTCCTATTAGATACTGGAGTATAGTATATTTTGTGTTTTTAATTCTATTAAAAAAAAAAAAGACTTGATAAGATAGAAAGAAAAAACAATCAATTGTCAACAGGCACACATTGTATCAATGTCTGAACACACACCGATATTGGGCAACTCTCTAGAAGATTTGAGATTTGAAAGTACAAATATGGAAAGAAACAGAGGTAACAGACGAGATCTATACAAGTCTTTTCTTCAAAAACATAATTTGACTTGGAAGTTGCTAGTTTCTGTGCTAATTGCATGTTTTGGGGCTATACAATTTGGATACCATATGGGTGAATTAAATGCACCTCAGAAATACATTACTTGCAATTACTCGCTGAATGATGAACCATTTTCTAAAAGGGGTTCTTTACAAACAGTCAATCAGCCAGAGAAAGGGTTGAAAACATGTGTGCAATTATCAGATCAACAATATGGGATGATTACTTCTATATTTTCGATCGGAGGGCTTGTTGGATCTTTTTATGCTGGGAACCTGGCAGATAAGTTTGGAAGGAAAAAAACGAGTATTTTCAATGCATTTCTAAGTTTGATTGGAAGTATAGTGTTAAGTTTGAGTAACTCATACACACAGTTTATTGTAGGGAGATTGATCGTTGGTGTTGCTGCTGGCAGTAGTATCGTCGTTGTTCCATTGACTATCAACGAGATGGTCCCTGTCAGTTTAAGAGGTGTCTTTGGATCGATGAATCAGGGATCAATTAATGTTGGTATATTGTTTACACAGTTTTTATCATTATCTTGGGCTAATCACAAAGTTTGGAGATACTTGTTTGTTGCTGGTGCTGCGATTGCTCTTGTTCAGTTGGTATTGTTGTTCACTTTATTTTTAGAAACACCTAAATGGTTATATTATAAAGGTCAAATCAAGGAAGCAGAGAAAGTCTTGCATCAGCTAAGACCAGGGACTAGAGCAGATGTTAAACTGGAAATGGAAGAATGGAATCCAGTTTCCAACAACAACAACAACAATATTAATGAGACAGGTAGTACTGGCAGTAGTACTAATGCAAGTGAGAGCAGTAATTCGAGATCTATTGCAAGAAGAAATTTAAGAAACAGTGCTAAAGGAATCAACTTATGGACTTACATCACTTTGTCTAAATATTTGAAGTCGAGATTATTGATTACTATGATTTTAGTTGGCCAACAATTCACTGGGATCAACTCTATCATTTTATATGGGGTCAAAGTTATTGGTAATCTTTTTGAGAATCCGCGTGTTCCAATACAAGTGAATATTGGGATTTCAATTTTAAATGTTTTGGTTACATTTGGGGCTTCTCCATTGATTGATAAATTGGGAAGAAAACCATTGTTGATATCCTCTGCCACCTTGATGGCCATTTTTTCATATCTTATCTCTTTTAGTTTAAGTTTGGAATATGGGAAAATGTTAGTCGCGATGACTTTTTCTTATATTGGTGTTTTTGCCCTGGGAGTGGGCCCAATTCCATTTTTGGTGATTCCAGAATTGACTTCTACAGAGGCATTAGGTCCTGCTCAAAGCTACGGGACTGTTTGCAACTGGATAGGCACGTTTATTGTTGCATATGGATTTCCGGTCATAAGCAATGTGGTTGGAATATCAACAGTGTTTTCCTTTTTTGCGACTTTTTCCCTAGGATTTGCAGCCTATTTATATTTCAATATGCCAGAGACAAAGGGTAAATCCAATTATAATGAAGTTTGGGGAATTGTCGAGAGAGACATAATATAATTTACTAGCTTACCTGTATTAGCTACATTTCTAAATAAATATTAACTTATATATTGATAAATCTTGTTGATCACACGTTGTTCATCTATCCTGTTTCGAGAAAAAAAGTCATTGAAGTTTTGATCCGGTTCAGGAACAATTCCGTGCTTTTAATTTTTTTTTTTTTATTTTTGTTACTGAAATTTTTGTTCTGAATTTTTTAGCTCATCTTTAAATTTGCATTTTTGTTTTGTTCCTGAAACTTGCATATTTTTTTGTATTCTCTAATATAGATATTTTAGGAAACCCTCTGATCTGGTTATAAATATATATTTGAAAAACACAATTATGACCAGATAGTCAGACACATTGAACCAATTAGTCTTGGTGTATTCAACTGCACAATATATACTATCAATGATTTAAGTTTATTTAAAAAAAAAGCAGGAGCCAGAAACAAGAGCATACAGCAAGGCATACCAGTAATCATTCGGAAAAGTGTTATCCACTAAAAAACACATATAAAGCCATCGAAAGACAACTTCCATTGTTATTTAAGAGCAAGGTCAGTATTTCTAGACTGAATTGTGTTGCTTTATTACCTTAGACTTTTTATTACAGATGTACTTTTTGTTGTCTTTTAATTCTGCCAAAGAATTTTAGAAAACTGTACGTGATTACACACAAGTTGATGATTCATAGCCTTTACTTAGTCATCTGCTTGTTTTTTATTCATTTTTATTTTTCTTTTGCATCAACTACTGGTTTCGAATAAAACAAATACTTTAAATTTTCCGAAGGTTCCAACAAATGACTTGTTTCCAAGTTAATTAATGCTTGCGTTTTTTAAAATGGTTGATTAAACGCTGTTGCTTTTTTCCAATGTTGTGACTTTTGTTAACTAGGTGATGTCATTGGTGTTATATATATATATATATATAAGAAGGAAAAAATCAAGGAATTAATCAATCAAGCATATAATATAATATTAGTCAAAAAAACACAAAACTAGACAAGAAATTATATTTCAAAACAAGAACTACAAGAGATTATAGTAGAATCGCGTTAAAATATAAGAAAACCCATACAGCATACAATCAATAGTTTCAAAAGAAATTGATGACTGAAAAATCAAACAAATTGACATTTGAGAAAAATAAAAAAACAAGATTATTTACTGGATGTTGGGCGTGTAGATATAAGAAACGGAAATGCGATCAACAAACACCAAGTTGTTCGCTTTGTGTTAAGCACGGATGCGATTGTTCTTATGATGTCAAACTGACATGGAATGACACTAACATTCAAGTTGTTGATGAAGCTGGATCTTACACAACAATGGATAAAATTAAAGAAAAAAATTTGAAAGCATCACACCACTCTAATCAAGTTAAAAAGTTTGGAAATAAAAACTCCAAAAGTAAAAGTTTCACAGTCAGTGATAGAAGATTCAAGATTTATAATACTTTGTGCCCCATTGTGCACTATGGCAAAACGTTTGAACAGAAAGTTGTAAACCAACGATTGAACAAATTATTGGGTCAGGTGGAGAAGGAGGGTGAATCTAACTGTGTTTCAAATGAAACTAAAGTTCACGGACCCTATACGGTTTTTCTGAATATTGTTAATAGAGTAAAGACGCTGGAATTCTTAAAGCCTATGGAAACGTCAACTTTGGCCAAATTAAAAATGGAAAAACCATTTTCACTCGCCATGCCTACAAAAAAAGAAAACATATCGTATATTTCAACTTCATCATCACCAAATAGTCTCAACGACTATTCAGATATTTTTGAAGAGTACCCTGTTGCTAGTAATCCACACATAATTAATGAGATTACGTATGAGCCAATCTATAGCTTCACGAATTCTGAAACCACAATGTCTGCAGATGAAATAGAGAAATCACATGACTTACCTGCTTTAACTTCCCAACTAGACCCTCAAAATTTGTCTTTGGAAGAATTATCAAGACTACTGGTAGACACAGGTTATTTGCTTGATTACTTTACCGAGAAACTTTCAGAACTGACAATAGAATTGAAATACTCCTTATCTTTTATTATAAGAAAACACCTGGACAGATACTATTCAATTAACAATTACGAGAAATTGAATTCTTTAATTGATCTCATTAGATGGGCCGTATGTGACTGTGAACCAGAATCAGATATTCCTTCTGTGATAATTAACTCAATATACCACTTGGATTCAAATGTAGATGTTCACTTCATAAACTTGACATTTTTAGCATTAATGTTCAAAGACTACAATATCAAAAATTTTACTGAATGGTTGTTTCGCTGGTTACAAAAAGCTTTGTTGCTAATAAGTTCCAACGAAATTCAAAACTTTCACAATGATATCGATTTTTCTCATTTTTTAGTCATGATAGAGTTTTACATTTGTAAGGATAGTTTAGGGTACGGGATTCAAATTGTACATTTGGATAGATTGGTAATTTGTTTCAAGTTATTGACTTTGTTATCCAAATACTCAAGTAATGGGTTAAAATTTGATATCGGTTTGATTCAACTGAAAATTCAAATGGAAAGAGAGTTAGAAAGAAGATTTGAGAACAATTTGGCTGTAAAAAAGTATTATCAAATGGAATTGGAAATTGATTTAACCTTATTAACAGACGTATATAATGTTTAATTATTCATATTTTCTTTATATGTTTTGAAGCTTTTTTTTTCACTTTTTCAGTACTAAAATCTTTACCATGTCAAAAATAGCGTGTATATCTTGTGGTTTTCTCACCGTTGTTCACAACTAAAAAAATCCTTTAGCTGAATTTTTAAAATTTAAGCTTATTTCAGGCTTTTAATTTTAAAGAACAGTTTCAAGATTATTGGAGATGTATGTTTAGTATATGTACATCATCTAGGTTGTAACTTCTAGCCCTATTTAAATAAAACATATCTAAAAAATCTTATATATTCTTATTTTAAATAAATATATACACATATACGGCATGGTTGATTATAACGGAGAAAATAAATCAAGATACTTTTATCATTTTAATTTGATTAACGGACATTAGCGTTGACGATAGTGGAAACTTTAAAGTCTTCACCTTTTTTGTTGGTCAATTTCTTAATACCATCTTCGTCTTTGAAAATAACTTGCAAAGTTTCGTCAGTGGTAAAGTTTGGTTGGAAAGCTTCCCAGATTTTCTTTTTAGGGTTCAATTGACTCACTGGTTCTTCTTCACCGTAACCTTCGAAAAAGACTTTGTCACCTGGTTGAGAGCCTGGTGGAGGTTGAACGAATTCAACTTTTTCTTCGTCACTACCACACAAGACCATGGCAGTAGATTTGACACCTCTCATGTTGACTGGTTTCAAGTTACAGACAGTAACAACGTATCTTTCTTGCATAGCTTCCAATGGGAAATGTTTGACCAAACCAGAACAGACAGTTCTTGGACCTTCTTTGTCACCACAGTCAATAGTAGAAACATATAAGGAGTCAGCGTTTTCATGAAGAACACATTTTTGAATGAAACCAACTCTGAAATCAATAGCAGAGACTCTTGGTTTAGCGGCTTCTTGTTGTTGAGGTTGACTTTGAGCTTTGGCAGCTTTTTTGGCGGCCTTTTTAGCTTGAGCTTCTTCTCTCAATTTTTTCAAAGTTTCTTCATCTGGTTTACCACCTTTTGGTTTTTCAGCTTCTTTTTTAGCTTTGGAAGCTTCTTCCTTTGGAGCTTCAGCTGGTTTTTTGGCATCTTCTTTCTTTTTCTTTTCAATAATTTCTTTTGGTAGTTCGATATCTAGGTTCAAGTTAGTCAAAACTTCATCTTCAACATTCAATTTGTTCAAAACAAATCTGGCCCATCTGATGATATGTCTATAAGTGGCAACGTTGTTGGTAATATCTTTAGAAGCAGTCAACAAGTCTTTCAATAATGGCAAGACAACTTCCAAAGTTTGAGCATCAACTTCTTCTAATTCAGCGGTTTCTGGTAAAATGAAAGTTTGATCTCTCAATTGTAAGTTCAATTCAGACAAGTGTTCTCTGATCAAACCGCTTTGAACAACAGATTCCCATTGAGCCTTGATAGCTTTTTGTTCGTTAGTCAAGTTTTTTGGTTGATCGATAGACAATGCGTTCAATTTTGCAACTAAATCGGCCATATTTTAAGTTTTTTAAATTTGCTTTTTTGAGTGTTTTTTTTAAATTGATTTAAATTTTTTGATCAATTTAACAGATGATATGTCAATTGTCTTAGGTAATGACTGTAAAATTACCTAAAATCATTTAGATGTTCCAATTGCTCAAGAAGCAGCTTTCGAAAATTTTTTTTTTTTGTAAATTTTTTTCCAAGCAAAAGTTCCAACTTTTCAATTTGTAGAAAAATTATGTAGAAGGGGAGGGTAAGATAAGGGACAAAGTTTTTGGGTTGAGTACTTGATTTTGTAAGACTCGTTCACAATGTCCCTTTTCTTTCCAAGGGAGAGTTTATCGAACTGTCAAGAATTGGTGACCTGTTCAAGTTAATTCTTAAATACTACAAAATCTGCTTAATAGCGTTTGGAACCTATAAAATTCCTATTTAATAGTCTATATTTAAAAGAAACAAACCAAAAAAGAACACTTAAACCATTCAAAATAAACACATCCTAGCAAAAACTGCATGCAATTCACAAAGTATCGTAGAAGATATACAAACATCACTACAACACCAGCACATAATTGTTAGTTCATTGTTCTTTTTTCTTTTTTTGAGTTCTTAAGGAGATAAAATCTAGCTAAAACGTCATTGATTTTGAAAATAATAAACACACATATGGAAGTTATTAAAAAAGAAAAACAGGAAGGTCAGGGCCTAAACATCGAACAAGCATGTGATCTGTGTAGACATAGAAAATTAAAGTGTTCGAAAGAATGGCCTACATGCTCTAGTTGCAAAAAATTGAGCAAAGTCTGTATTTATTCTCCTAAAATCAGAAGGTCTCCTTTAACAAGAGCTCATTTGACAGAAGTGGAGATAAAATTAGAAAAAATGGAAAAATTGATGGCAACAGTTTTTCCAGGATTATCGGAGGATCAAATATTGAGTAAAATAAATACGAAAAATGATATGTATATTGCGGAGAGTCTGGTAAGTTTGCAAAGTGCATCTTCCCCATCTCCAGTTCCAACCAATTCTGGTATAAAAACCTGTACAGACTCGAATCATTCACTTGCTTCTAAAAATAATATTCCGATCAACAAAACTCAATTATCCAATGTTAACCCAGAGTTATCAGATGATACAGACCAAAAAATTGGTTTAAATATTAAAGGACTAGAAACGGATAATATACCTCCAAACCTAACACAAGAAAGTCAAATGATTGAAAGAATCAACCAGCACGTGTCTAAATTAAACAAAAACGATAAAGCAACATCAAAACCCAAAATATCTATAGATGCACCAAACGATCCGTTGTTTGGTTTTGACTGGACTGAAGCAGATGGAGACCGAAAATTTGTGGAGAATGACGGTATGGCAGCTTTAACAACTGATCCGAACCACAAGGGATATTTTGGGCAAGGTTCTAGTGCCATTCTTTTGAGAGCCGCTTTGAAGGACCGTTCAATTGACGCTAGAAAAAAAGTCGAAGATTTAGTAATTACCAAAGACTTAGAAGAACAATTTAGATCTTTTGAAATTAGAGAGATATTTGTAACGGCGTACTTTGAACACTATCATACATCTTATCCATTTGTTGATAAAGATTTGTTTTGGGAGAAATTCAGGGAATATGAAACGGGCCCCGAGCTTGATAGCACTGAACAACATTTTAAGGATCGTTATTCAGATTGGAATATTTTGCTAAATACAGTATGTGCTATAGGTGTGTGGTGTCTGCATGGAGAAACTCTGTTAAACATAGATTTATTCTACTATAAGGAAGTCAAGAAGAATTTTCAAAACACTTTGTTTGAAAGGGGTAACATTGAACTAGTAACCGCGTTTACATTGTTAAGTAATTATGCTCAGAAAAGAAACAAGCCCAATTCTGGTTGGAATTATTTGGGTCTTGCTGTGAGAATGGCAATTGGGTTGGGCTTATATAAAGAATTTGACTGGCATGTATCTTTGGCTAACACTAAATATGCACATGCTTTGGAGGTAAGGAGAAGGTTATGGTGGGGTATATATATTTTTGATGCTGGAACGGCAATTACGTTTGGTCGTCCAATAAACTTGCCAAATAGTTTTATTTACGAATTGAAATTGCCGAGCAATATTGAGGATTACACAGAAAGTAAAAGCGAAGAAAAGGGTGGAAGATATCTAACCGGTGTGGGACACCCCACTATATACTCAGGATTGATTGAGCAGACAAAGTTTACTAAGATTTCTGTTGAAATCCATAACAGATTGCTGGCCAAACCAAGTCCATCATCTAAAGAATGTTTAATTTTGAATGAAAAGATTGAAAAATTTATTGCAGAATTACCTGTTTGGTTTAGCAAAGACGACACGGTGGCATTTAATTGCTGCGAACCAATAAGAGATAAAAGCAACAATAATCTTATCCCATATTGGTTTAATTTGACAAGGTATAGATTAATTTGGAGATATTTGAACTTGCAAATCATATTGTTTAGAGGATTCATTTGGCAAAATATTTTAGGTAAAAAAGACCCCAATTTTAAGAATTTTTTTGATAGTCCATCTATTAATGAATGTATTGAGATATGCTTAAAAAGCTCGTATGAAAGTATTTTGTACGTTTTAAAGTATATTGATTGTTGCAAAGAAAATCTGAGTCAACAAATCAATGAACAAAAAGCAGACTC
The DNA here is from genome assembly GCA_030573535.1 of Hanseniaspora occidentalis var. citrica. Lineage (NCBI taxonomy): Eukaryota > Fungi > Ascomycota > Saccharomycetes > Saccharomycodales > Saccharomycodaceae > Hanseniaspora > Hanseniaspora occidentalis. Next base: position 39,094 of record JAJMDI010000181.1, read on the forward strand.
TAGTGAAACAAATACCGGTATAACCATTTTAGGATCATGGTATGCCACATACTTTTTATTTCAGGCTACCTTGGTTCCTGTTATCTGTTTGTTATATTATGATTCAAAATCCAAGGATTACAACAATTGGAAAAAACAAGTGCTTTTGTCTGTTGAGTTATTTGACGTTTTGAAACACACAAACAAAACAGCTGACGAGTTTATCACAATCATTGATAGACTTTGTGGGAAAATATTGAAGAAAGATTCTTCCAAAAATTTGAAAGTTAAGGTGGAGGATTATGAAAAAAACGGATTGAGCAAAAATTCAAATGTATTGAAAAGTAATAAAGTTGAGAAGGTGGCCAGCTATGGGAAACATAAAGATTCTATAAAAGAGAACTTATTGAAGAAATCCAATGAAGCGAATAATAATTTTTTAGATATTAACTTTAACTCACCTGATATAGACAAATTTTTTGAAGATTCTATGCAGCTAGATGTTATGAATAATAGAATGGGAAACAATGATAATAATTTAAACTCTTTGTTGAATTTTTTTAATCCTCAAACACCTAGAATGGTAAATATAGGCAGTCCCGAGTTTTTGAAATCGGGTATAAACAACTTTGCAGTTGAGCGAGCATCAACCATTCCAACGTCGGAACATAATATTAAGGATAATATAAACAATGCCACCACTACACCCACTACAACTACTTCGACTACTAATACTAATTACATGGGAGAGAATATGGGTAGAACTGAAATTGCCTTGCCCGATATGAATGGACAAACAAATGCTATTTTTGCATCCAATATATACAGGTCTCAGTACCCTAATAATCAGGAAACAAACACTTTGACCACTGTTTCAAATAATAACGAGATTAACTCGGCAATTTTGCCAATTACAGACTTTCACCCTGAAATGGATGTAAATATTGAAAATAGTGATCCATTTTTAGAAAACCCTGTTACAGATGTAAAGACCAATCAACTGATGGACGACCAGATGGGAAGTTCTATAAATATGAAGAGCTCTATGGGTCTCAGAGATAATAATGCAAACAAAAGAGTTTCAAATAGTTGTTTTTTTCCTGTATGGGATGATCAAAGTTTTTACAGTGCCAGTATTACTGAAAACACCACGAGAAAGGATGGTGATGAAATTTATAAATATATTTTCAATGACAGTTCAGTGAAAACACCAACACTACATGACAGCATCAATGATCTGGTTACGAAAGAGAATTTATAAAAAAGACGAACGTGAGAAAGACATATCTGGAATACAGTTTGTATGTACTTTTTTTTTTAAATACATTTGATAAACCAAAAATCCTATTACTTTAGGATGTGCTTCGCTTTTGTAGATATTGTACGATACAATTACGTTTGTTATATGTTACTGATCTTATTGGTGCACTTAACTGTGTATCTTTGCTCATTCTGGTAAATCAGGATATACTTATTCCTTGATTGCATTCAGTTCTGGTGCGTGACTCTTCAAAATCGTGTTACCCGCTTTTACGGTTTTTTTTTTTTTTTTTTAACATTGACTCGCTGAGTGGTGATTGTCAAGTTATCTTTGCCTTCATGTTATCAATGTATAGTGATGTGGTTGACTCAGGTGTACATTTAAACCGTTTAAAATATAACTTAAAAAAACACACACAAAAGGCACATAGGTTTAAAACCACAATAACACGTACAAGACAGAATAGAAACATAAGATGAGTAGTTTACAAAAATGGTTTGGTCTGGCTAGAAGAGAAGCCAAAAACATGAAAAGAGCTTTAGACGAAGCAGCAAATGAGCTTTTGGCCCCAGGGGAACAACACACTCAACATCAACTGCAAAGAATTCCTGTTCGTATTCCTAGCAATAATCACAACAACAGTCACAATCCATTTCCATTTTCGTTGAATAACGGGGCTCACAATAATAATAACAACAACTACAATTAAGAAGACCATTTATGCATGTGTCTGTTTTTTTTTTTTGCATTATTACTAGGTTCACAAGTTATTCAGAGATAACAAACAACAACAAACATTCGGATACATTTGATCATGGTAATTTTATTAATGGTGCTGTTTGTTTTTCTATCCTTTTTTTTCTTTCTAGGAAGTTATATACTTGGGTGGTTTAGCATTAAAGTGAAAGCAATATTCATTGCTAATTAGCCGATCTATAGAAAAACATTTTTTTAGCTTTTTTACTAAATATCCATGATCTATTTACACAAATATATAAACAATATATTATATACAACTAGGGATTTTAAATAAAAGAAAACACAATAAATACAATACTAACAAGTATACTCTCGTTAAACATCACACAATATGTGCCTCTTTTAATGATATAAGGGGTTTTATGAGTGTTACTTGTGCTTATCAGGGTATGGAAACAATAATAATAAGGGTCTCATTCATTCCTGTCATAATGTGTTGTTTAGGAGTAGAACTAATACCCAACACCTAATTTTCAAATTGCAAACATCACGTGATACTGCAAATTAAGTTTAGGAACTTTGGAGAAAGAAAAAAACACAACGAACGCACTTGAAATTCCGAAAAAAGAAAAAAAAGCCAATTTAACTAACAATTAAAAGTGAGTCATAGAATTCATCTCAGAAGAATTTGAAGAACCCGGAAAAAATGATGAAACAAAAAAGAAAAAACTAAAAAAAGAAAAGACAAGAGAAATGAAGCAATAAATAAAACGAACACGGTTTATGCGTCATAATGACATTACTAATGTTGACGTTGACTCATAATTTATACCAAATTTGATATAAATATATTTAAACACGTTCATGGATAAACGTTATATATATATTATCTAAATACACTAGTATTTTAGGTTTTTCATTACAAGTTGTTAAAAGTTTAAGAGAGATGATCAATAGATCGACAACCAAGAAAAAAAAATTACAAAACAATAACAAAGAATGTTTTTAGTCGATATTGATAACCAAGGGCAAAGTAGCACAATTATGAGTAAAACTTGTGGGTGCAATCAGTACAAGTTAGGGGAATTGGATGCATTGAAAGTATGCTGTGTGTACTCTGAGAAAGCACCACAGATATCTAAAGAAAACAAAGCGATTTTAAACGCGTTGATTGCTCAAGTCACAAGAAACTTTACCACTTCTTTGCTAGAGTTTGTGGATATCTTACTGGAAGATTTGATGTACCCAAGAGGCGTGTCTTATTCTGTATACCATTTAACATGTGAAAATAAACAGCCGTTTGTAGCATGTTCGGTCTCTGATTTAGGGAACACCAGTATACTGGATGTCATTCATATCAGAAAATTGATCCAAGAAGTTGCACACGATTTAGAGTCAAGCTCAAAGTTTGAAATTAATGGCAACTGTGAAAATATCATCGAGTATGGTGTTTATTTGCAAAAAATGGAAAAAATTCACGTTTGTTTTGTTTTGTTATTGAAAAAACTAGGCACCTATCTGGAAATCCCAAACTCATTTGAATACTTTAAAAATATTTTGCAAAAAAATTTGGGCAAATTCCAGTCGTTATTTGGTTTGTTCAAAATTTATAAAGAAATTCTGTTGATCCTAATTGAATCTGCTCATAATTTTGATAGTATAGAAAGAAACGACGTCCAGGACAAAGAAGAGGACAACATTTTCAAAGTCAACGAAGAAGACTTGGAAAAAATTAAAAAATTCACTATTGAAAACACTGAATGGTTGCATAACATCTTGCATAAATCAAAATCTTATGAGGAATACCTTGTAAGTCATCAAGATGATAAAAAAGTTAAATTTGATGATATTGAATTCAAGAATTTCTTAGAACAAAGAAAGTCATCACTAAAAATATCATCAAGAAAGTTGTAAAATAAAATATATATATATATATATATACATAGATATAAGACTCTTAATTAATAAAGTCTGAACCAGTGCACTCTGGAATGACATCATTTCATCATTTTTCGTCTATTATCAGTTTGACATGATATAATTTGTTAATCACGTGATTATGATCAATATGCCCTTTTTCTTTTTTTCTTGTATTCAAAAATTACTAAGTGAAAAACATAATTCGAGTGATTAGAAGCCCTAAAGGGGACATTTTTGTAAACAAAAGCTTTTTTTTTTGTAAGAGAAACAAGTGCACAAAAAAAAACATAAATTCAAACACACAAATTTTTTTTTGATCTGTCAACTCAATTCCCACTGAACAAGAATTTTTATGAGATTTCTTGATGTTACTGAATCAACAAGTTGTCATTAGATATTGGATTGGAGTAGATTAAGGAGAGGGATTTTAAACTTTAAACTAAATTAGGTAATTTTTTTTCTTGTACAGACAAGGGTTGTTCGAAATCAGAGTACTTTTATTTTATATTAACATTTGATTGTCTGTAATCTTAATTTTGTATAACATAATCATGTGCGTTTCATTAGTTTACATGCACATACTTTGAGAAAGAACAGCGTAATAGATAACCAAGGAGTCATAGGGCCAAGTGAATCAACATACAAGGGTATTAGTAATTTTTTTTTTGAAAAAAAATTGGATCATGTCTATGGGACAACTTTATGCATCTTCTAACAATAATTCTAGGTCACAAAACGACGAGAATCTATCCACCCCAAATGGCAAATACTATCAAAGACAGAGTGGTCTTAAGAGTATAAAAGGCTCAGCGATAAAACGCGGCACAAGGGTTTTGGGAAGTACATCTCCTACAAGACTAAACACACTGCATGGGTTTTCTTCTCAAAAAGTAAATAAGCCCCAATCTTCATTCAACAAACCTGCATTCAATCAACAACAAAAACAACCTTGCATGAAAAGACAAGCTTCTATGTCGTCGTTGTCTTTGTCTCAACCTAGACTTAAAAAGGCGAATTCTTTGGCCATGCTGAATCACACTCTTTCAAGAATAGGAAGCACCGAAACTAATGAAAAAATGTCTTTTAATAAATCTTCGTTAAACATTGGCAAGCTGGGGTATATTAATAACGATTCAAACACTTTACATAATAGCCTATTAGACTCTAATTTCACCAAGATAGATAAACTGAATGATGATAGTATATCGAAGCTTAATAATTATGGTATAAATTACAATGGTGGTAACAACCAGAGAAATAAAACTTTGATCAATAACAATAATCCTGTTTTTCAAAGACAAAGATCGTTTGATATTTCAAGTACTTTATTTAGAACAGGGTCTGTATCAAACACTGACAATTTTTTTGGATCTGTTTCTAGTTCAAACAGTCCTAACAAGGGAACAATACTTAGCCAGAATAATGACGAAGCTAGAAAAGATGAATCTTTGGGTTTGGTTCCTGATAGATTTATCCCTGCTTCTACAAATGAAAAGATTAATTCGTCTTTAGCTTCTATTTTTGCATCATCGAGATCGAACAATACTCCTGCTACCAATATCATCACTGCATTAAATCAAAACAACAACAACAACAACAACACCGCCAGTCATATGAATAGAAACAACAGTGAAGACTCTGAAGATGATATGAATCAAACAGAGCTGTCTCTGTCACTGTTGGACTCTCCACCGCCCCCTGCCAACGCGTCACCAGAAACACATTTAAAGTCTATAAACAAGAAAATATTTCAAAAAACAGTAGCTAATGTGTGCGGGATCAACGAAAACGAAAGGATTTTGCAATATTTACCAAAGGCACCATTGCCATCTTTGAAAAGATCACAATCTTATTCTTTGGAAAACAATAGGAAAAGATATACTTATGATTATTACTCTAGTATTAGAGAAGAAGATTCCTATTTAGGATTATCAAATAGTGAATATATTAAAAAATCTGGTGGTTCTAATATGAACTTAGGGAACAATTTTATGAAATCTGATTTTATTGATAGAAACAAATTGAATTTCCAAATAAGAAAAGTTAATCAATCTCCAGAAAGAATTTTGGATTGCCCTGATTTTTTGGATGATTTTTATTTAAATTTGATTTCCTGGAATAAACGAAACATTTTGGCCATTGCATTGAACCAATCTGTTTATCTATGGAACGGAGACAGTGGAGATGTTTCCCAACTTTTGAATTATGACGGGAAACCAATGATGAAAGTCACATCTTTGACTTGGTCTGATGATGACTTCCATTTGTCTATTGGTTTTGAATTAGGATTTCTTGAAGTTTGGGATACAGAGACTTTGAAAAAAATTAGAAAAATGCACGGATTAGAGAACAGTCGTATTGGTGTGCAGGCTTGGTTATGTAATCTGATTGCTACTGGTAATAAAGATGGTATGATTAAGATTAATGATGTTCGTATCAAAGACCATGTTATACAATCTTGGGATGATCATCACAATCAGTTAGAAGTTTGTGGGTTGACTTACAGAGCAGATGGTTTACAATTGGCCTCCGGAGGTAATGATAATTCTATGATTATATGGGATACTAGAACTTCTCAACCACAATATATTAAGAGACAACACCAAGCTGCAGTAAAAGCCTTGAGTTGGAACCCAGAAGTTCCTACACTACTAGCATCGGGCGGTGGATTAAATGATCAAAAAATTCATTTTTGGAACACAAATGTGGGGAACAGAATTAATACCATCGATACTGGGACTCAGATATCGTCATTACATTGGGGCCAGTCATTAAACAACAAAAGAGAAATTGTCGTCACTGGAGGTGAACCGAGAAATGCAATTTCCATTTACAATTATGAAATGAGATTAAAAGTAGCAGAGATTGTCAATGCGCATGATTCTAAAATCATTAGTTCTCAATTATCACCAGATGGAACCACCTTGGTGACTATCGGGGGTGATGAAAATTTGAAGTTTTTCAAAATCTTTGAACCAAAGAAATCCAAATACACTGGATTCAATTCACAAGATGAGTTTGTTGATGACGACAACTTTGATGGATCAAAAACACACGATGGGAAATTGAAGTCTCCTCATAAAAGCATAACTATTAGGTGAATTATTGACTTTTTTTAAAACATAATCAAACATCAAACAACAAATAGCATATTAAAATAAACCTATATACACCTACATAAAAACAAAAAAAACAAAACATTTTGCATATCACTGAAAACTATTGCCAACGTAACTAGAAAGGCATACACTATTATGATTCTTGAATTAATCTTGATATATTATATTTGGTACTAAATGAACTCATTTAAATACAATTATAATATAATATTATAAAATAATAATAATAAAAAAAAAAAATAGAAAAAAGGAAAATATAGATAAAAGCAAATACACCAACCTGAAAAAATTGCAATGGCCAGGGATACTTACTATATTTTCCCTAAAGATCTTGAAACAACAAAAAAGTTAGTAGATACATGTATAATGGATCCTAGCCGTAACCATTCTCCACACACACGCACACAAATACCAACTTTATTGAATCAATCCCTTTAATTGTTTTGAATTTCCAAAAAATCAGAAAAACAACAAAAATTTCAAAAAACAATATAGAAAGTTTGAGACCAAAAAACGTAACGACAAGAATAAAGACAAACGATCGAGCAAAAAGATAGAGCATATGACTAGGTCTAAGAATGAAACCAGAGAAAAAAAGCCCTTAGGACTTATTTCCTCCAACAACGACTCCTGAACCGTGTGTCACCCACCACCACTCCTTGGGTAATACGAATGTCTTTTTTCCAGCCTGTTTAATATCCCGCACTTTCAAATCATCTCTTTCATTTGTCGTCTTTCTTTTCGTAACATAGATACACCCAGAAAAAACAAATAACAATAGAACACATGTACAAGACATGCGTTGTATGAATCTGCTCTGAGTGTACAATTCCAGTTGTTACACTGAAAAGAACTGATACTACACTTGATCTAAGCCAAAAGGCAAAGAGATTCTTGATTTTTTATATTTCTTTTGTAATACTAATCTAGGATGTTAACAAAACAACGATTAAATCAATATGAATCACCAAGAAGTTAGAACATAACAGAGGAACCTTGTGACGAAAGTGGCAAAACAACAAATTTCAACACAAAAAAAAACAACTTTATGTTTTTATTCTCATAATAAATATACTGTATGAGTGGGTGTCTCGTTTGGCTAAAAAAAATTTTTTTTTATTTTGCAAAATTTTTGTTTTTCTGTTTTTTCTTTTTTAAAAAAAAGAAATGTTCACTTTTGTAGGGATGTATGGGTGTTATATTTTTTTTGCACGATGCAACGAAGCGGAGATTAAAGCACGTGAGAAAGAGTTGTTTATGACGGGGCATTGAGTGCAGCACAAAAAAGTTGTGTTACAAAAGTACCAAGAAATTTGAAATAGTGTCTAAAATTGTTGACAACTATTATATCTTATATTTTCACATCTCACAATAAAAAAAATACATTCTTCGTAATTTTAACATTTATTTGCTAGTCTAGAACTTCACAGTGATTCATTTTTTCAATACAGGTCTGACAATACGTAGAACAAACAAAAAATCATCTAAACTCACAGAACAATGCGAACACAATAATAGAAAATCTAGATTAATGAAAAAAAACCTAGAGTTGAGGTGATAATGCCAATTATTCTTTTTTATTATGACAATACTAATTGTTGTAGATGCTTGGTAGAATTTTTATCTTTTCTTCCTTCCAGAAGTTAAATGATGAAACATTGAGATGAAAAAAACATTGTAAGATGTGACTGTATACATTATTTAATAGTTAAATATAGTTCGTTAAAAAGAAAAAAAGAAAACACTTGATGGATCAGATAATATCTATTAAAGGTTCACATTATTTTATAGATGAAAACATCTGCAGCTGGGTAATACCAAAAAACAAAAAATCCACAAGAACTTTAGATACCCGCATACAATAACAGTTGGACTCTTTTGAAAAACGTTAAAAAAAGTCTTTCAGCAGTAAAATAATATGACTTTTCTCGTGCGCCATTTTGCAGGGATCTTTTTTTCACCGAGGAAGGTCTGCAGTTTTTGGTTCTTTCTGTAATGGGAGGAGATATGGAAAACACAAACAACCTAATGTGAATATATTAATATAGGATTCAAATTTCATTCTTGGTTTACAATGTAAATATTTTTTGGGACAAAATTCTGTGTTTGATTTTTCAAGAAGCAAAAACAAAAACACTGAAGACATTAAGGAATGATTTCATACGACTATACTAGTAGATTAGCATTAATAATAAAATACTAAGAAATAATAACAAATAATTAATATTGACATACACACAAAGAAAAAAGGTAAAACGTTGCTCGACAATTGTAATTTATAAATTTTTTTTTTGTTGACTGTCTTGTCCTTTAGTGCATTTGTCATTTTTAATTGTTGTTGGCTTTTTTCATCTTAGAGTTTTATTAGAAGTATTAAATAATGTAATTTGTGTGTTGATTGCAGGGTGTATTCAATTGCAGAAGTTGTCTGTGCGGAATTTTAACTGTGAGTTCTTTTGCTGTTTCCTTTTTTTTTTTTTTGTTTGACGATTGGTCTGTGCAGTTTTTTTGTGGGGATCTAGACTGCCTTCAATGACGAGCCTAAATAAAATGAACTTGACAAAAAGTTGCAGAGAAATTGTGTAACAGGAGGTCAGACGCAGTTTGAGAAACAGAAAAAAAAAGAAAAATGAAAAATGAGAAATGAAAAACGTCGAGTGAAAGAATTAATGAGGATAGGCAGAGGTGGGGGAGAAGAAGGAGGGCAATAAATGTATACACAATATTTTTTTTTTCTAAGTTTTCATCTTT